>AYEL01064388.1:0-25224 GCA_000484575.1 Olivierus martensii
AGGCGTAAAACGCGACGTAAATACGTCGGCGTATCGACAGTGATGATGTCACTTCCTGTATATTGCTAGACGCTGCGTCATTACGCCGGAGATGACTTTTCTTCAACTTTATGCGTTGCGCCAAGAGTACGTTGGCATTCGTCCAATCAGAAGAGAGATTGTTTTATTTCGTAATTCAATGTGGTGAGTAGAGAAGATACATGTGCGTGTTCAATAATGAAGCATTTCTGGAAGAAATGAGAAAATATCGATTCCTTTACGATAAAAAATGTCCGATCATGATGATAAGCTATCCATGTTGAATTAGCTAACTTCAAATGATATCACAGTAATTAGTCAATAACTAAACGATGTCGTTACGTCGCGTCGTACGCTTTCGATCTGAACATCATTACGTTTGACGTTTCGTGCGCGACGCATTTACGTCAACGTACTGACGTCGTGTTTTACGCCTGTGAGACCCAGCCTTAAAGGCTTGTTTATAGTCCGACATGGCGGAGACGCTCGTCGGCGACGTCGAGATTAGAAACAATTCATAGGTTATCCATAACGCAGCGTAACCGACGCGAAGTTGACAACTCGTTCTAGGTTTCAACGTTATGGTTATACCATGATGCTTTGTGATCTGATACAAACTGGCAGTGTTCAAATCAAGCACATCCTTGATTCAAATAGCAATGTTGAATTTTTTATTGAGGCATTTAAAGATTATTCTCGTTTATATAATATTAACTATAAACACGCAAATTAGAATGCAGCGTGACAGACGTTCTAGGCGCCAACGAAATGTTAGCTTCGTCGGACTATAAACAAGCCTTAATTAAAATTTGTACAACGTTATAATTAAATGTATAAATTATGATTGCTAAAATTTGGAAATGCTAAACATTAACTGATTAATAAATTAAATCCGTGTTTATCATCTTTGAATAAAATCTCAGCTGAAATATACAGACTACAGTACTATTAAATTAAGGAAAAAGAATAGGCACAGGTGTCAAATATATGAATTTTAAAAATTTATTTAGTGTTTCATAATTAAGCATTCCAGATAAATAAGGTACATCAAAGTTAGAATGCTAAAAATATAGAATCAACATATTTATTCTAATAAACGGCATGCTTTTCTTCTGCAAATTTATTGAAGCATTAATTTATGTTGTTTGTTAGGAAATGATTTTTATTATTGTATTTTGTTTCTTATATATCAGTAATACTATAAATAGACCTCTCCAACGTCGGCAAATTCACACATACGACGTGGAAAAGATCACGTCTGTATACAAGCACTTTAACCGATAGCAATTGGCCAGATATCACAATGATGAATGAGAAGTTTTTATCTAGTTCGTGCAATCTTTAAGCAATATTTATTCAAATTTCACAATAAAAATATCGATTTTGTAAGAAATTTTAATATAATTTTTTTAAATACGTAAATTATTATATTTGCTGTAATAATTACGTGTTTATAAATTGAAAAATAGGAAATTAATCGTATGTATCTAGTTGAATGTTTAAACATGCATAAAACTATCAAAAAAGCTAGACGTTTATCAAGAGCAATAATCCAAATATGATTCATGATTTTGTGATTATTATATATTAAAAAGAAAAGAAAAAATTTATAAAAATTTATGTTTTCCATTACAAAAATAAAATGCTGGTATTATCCCATGGATATTTTTCCAGCGCAAAGAAGTCATATACTCATGCCAACAATCTATGATTAGATCATTGGCATGATCTACAGCAGGGATTCCCAACCTTTTTCTTGCATCGACCCCTTTTAAAAGGATAGTTTTTTTCATCGACCCCCTTACATTTTTCTCTATAATATACAGCATATAACATAATCATAATACAAATAATTGTACACACATAAATAACTTAAAGATAACAATTAGACTAAGAATATGAACAAAAGTTTTGAAAAAATGGTTTATTAGATTTATGTTTTATTATTTTTGTACTTATCATTTTTAATTTTACAAATACACTGACGGAAAAAAAAATCCCAACACCAAGAAAGACTTGTGTTAGATAAACAAAATTTGGTAGGCGTGTTTATACATCTGAAAGATGACATCGATTCAAATTTCGTTTGGGTGAAACAAAAATATTTTTTTAAGTTTTGACAATCACAGATATCCAGCTTGTCTACAGATTTCCTCGTCTCTTCTAACCCATGATAAATACTATCGTCGGTATAATATAAAACTCTTTCCGTTGTATTTGGAAAATTTGCGAAATAATGAACTTGAAAACTCGGTTCAATAACCTCTGGTCCACTTTCCTCGGAGAAAAAAGTTTTGCTCTAGAAGGAACACACTGATTCTTATTTCGAACACATTCATTGAAATTGTCAAAAGGTCTTACTGATTCACTATGCAGATAGTAATCATCATCAATCTTCAAAAAATTGATTATGTTCACTCATTGTGATAGGTATATTTCCTGTTGTTAAACTTAATACAAACGGACAAAATGGAGATAATTTGCAGTGTTCATTCGAAGGAATATCTTCGACGTTCCAGCTGAAAAGAACTGCTCTACAGAATGCACACTGTACTTTATCAGCATGGCCAAAATAGAACAAACCATCTTGAGCTAGTTCACGGGGACTCGGACTATGTAAAGGCCAAACATATGTGAACGTTTTCAATCTTTCCCTTTCAGATTTCATTAATTCGAAACTTACATCCATCTCGTTGAAAAGCTTTCTTCTTACTGATTGAATTATATTGCTAATACTTCATTTGTTACATATTTTTCTAATAAAGAAATCATCAATTTTTTATAATTCTTTTCAATGAAATCATCTGAAAATTTTAATAACATGCCGCACCAATTAATATCATCTTCATGCTTCATTAAAAATGATTCCGATACATTTTGATATTTAACAACATTTTCCCAATCAACATCATCAGATAAATAATCAATAGTTTCTTCAGATAACATTTGATTTTTAACAATTTTTACAACTATGTGCAAGTATGTTCGAGATAAATCGATATAATCTTCTGATGAACCGCTTATAAAATATTCCAGAGGTCCACTTTCAATACTTCCTAGTGGTTGGTAAGTAATATGAAAACCTTTCTCATGTGTCAGATTTACAGAAGGTTCGCAAAACAGATCAAGCTCGCTACCGATACACTCATCCATCGAAAATGTCTGGTGTTATCCGTTTTTGTTTCACTCATTTTCTGGATGATTTTCTTTTACGTTTTCGTTTATAACCTCTTCCTTTCTGTAAAATTTTGTTGACGAGATTTCCTCCGGCCTCTTTTAATCTAGTTTTTGCTGATTCTTTGAAAGAACTACCTCCTATAACATCATTTCGTGGAGAATAGTTTTATAAATTGAAAATTTATTACGTTTTAATCGTTTGTATTATATTTATAAAGAAAATAGAATAATAATCCTAAAGGTTCTAAAACGAGCAATCTTTCGCGTGTCATTAAAAGCTGTGATCAATATTTTATATAGTTCATATTCTTTATTATATCATGCCAAAAAAAAGTTAACCATTATCATATTCCCTAATTTTTATGAACTATATTTTGCTAATTTCTTACATAATAAATAGATATTTTAATCTATTCAAAAATATCTAAATACAGTGATTAAAATAGTTATGCAAGGAAAATATATACTGGGTATTTCTAAATATATCAATAATTAAAACATCAGAAGTGCTTCTAAGTTATGTTTATAACAATTTCACTTTGCCGCTACATATGCTCGTATTTTTTCATAATTACTGTACAAAAGTTTAGATGGCTATATAACTGATAAACTTGTTTCTTTTTTTTTCATAATATATGTTTGACATTTCATGTCGAGAAACTATTCTTTTATTCAGTTTTAGTTGAGCTCTCCGCCTGGCCGTGACATGCAAATTAGATGATTTAAATAAAGTCATGCTATCTGAGTGTTCCACCAATAACGAACTAGGAGCCGAATTTTTTTCGAAACTTGATGGAACTGATGGAATTTATTCAGTTATTTTCCTTTAATTTTAATTTGATTTGAAAATAGATGTTGAATAAGAGTTTTATCATCGTCATCTCTTATACAATTATTATTTTTTAATTCATATTTTCAGAAGAGACTATTACGGAATATATATGAAAGAAAATTTTTTTCATCTCCGAAAATAATTAAATTTATTTAACTCAATTAATAATAATTCTTCAAATTTGAACCAATCGCGATATAGTTAAACGTTAGTTAAAAGGAAAAGCTTTATTAAACACGTTTAAGTGAAATTCGTCAATCAAACCATTTTCAGTTTCGATAGAAAATTATTTTTTTTTAATAGAAATACGCATAATAGAACCACATATTCAAAAAATAAAAAATCCACATATTTAGAAGTAACGTTTGTTTAGCTCATTTGAAGATCGATCGCTCAATTACAACCTCTCTCCTACAGCAGAGACAATTCAAACAGGAGACGAAGCATTTTCATCTCTGAAATTGTTCTTTAGAATTACAAAAAGGGAAAATATTCTCTACAAAAATATATACACTCTCGATCGGTATATATTTGTGGGGTTGGTTAGGTCATTCGCCGACAGATATCCTGGTCGAGTAATTAACGCTTTCTTATTATTGGATTATTTAAAAAATTTGTACGTAATTCTGGCGAACTGGCAATGGCTCTGTTCAATCGCTTTTTAACTTTAAATTTCATTTGATTTTTGTCGTGATAGTTTATTATCCGCACAACTTCTACGAATACCGTCCCAGCCGTGGTTGACAACGATAATTTTCACAGCTGCGGAATCTTGAATTTTAGCAATGATTGGATTGGTCCTGATCTGATTATTTTCCAATTGTGATATCACGCCGTTATCCAAATCAAAACAGTGGGTGATCGGTTAACGAACATAATCCATTCCACGACAATGTTCGTTATCCGAATTGTTCATTAACCGATCATCCATTTACCATAGATTTTTATGGGAATTCGATTAATTCGTTCTGGAGACTCAAAAATATTAGTAAATAAAAAATTATATAATTTAAAATAAAAAATAAATAATTATATAATTTCTTACTACGTTTATTTATAAGTAATAACAATAATATATACATATATAGTCTTGCATTTTAATCTATTATGTTTATTATTTTCCATTAAAGAATCTTAGTCTTGCATTTCAATCTATTATGTTTATTTTCCGTTAAAGAATCTGTCCCGATTGCTTCTTTCTTTCTTCTTCACAGGATTGTCGTTCTTAATAGCATTGTAGTTGTAGAGATCCCCAAGCCTATCGACCTGAACCTGATATGGGTGCCACCCTAACACCAAAATATTGTAAAATCTCTCTTTTACCTTCTTTGATTAGTTTTAAGTTTTCTTCGAGTTCATTTTAATCGGAAAAACTATTGTTCCCCATCCTTACTCATAAGTCCCCAACAGAGGCGCCGAGAGAAATCTCGGGGCCCCGATACGAACCACGTTTTGGGCCCATATATATATATATTTCTCCTCTATAAGATATCAAAACCATACATATTACATATATTTTACACACAGATTATTCAAATTTTTATTCACGTTTTAAATTCTGTTTAAAAAGTGTACTATATACAATTTGAGGAAATTGAGGTTCGACGAATTTTATTTTTTAATTATATTTTCAAAGAAAACCTTTAAAATATCGATTTTATCGAAGAATAACGTCATTGGCTCATGGAACTAATTTTGGGAAACGTCCGCAACTTTTTTAAAATTTTTCTTTTCACGTCGGTTATAACGAAAAACTCCGGTCGCAATCGTTTCGTTATAAGCGTATTCTTCTATACAGTAAAACCCCGCTTAACGCTGCTCCGTTTAACGCTGTTTCGATATAATGCGATTTTTCAATAATCTATCCAATTTCGATTGCTTTTCTCTCTTCTTCAGGATTGTCGTTCTTAATAGCATTGTAGTTATAGAGATCCCCAAGCCTATTGACCTGAATCTGGTATGGATGCCATTCTAACACCAAAATATTGTAAAATCTCTCTCTTACCTTCTTTAATATTCTAAGACCAAAAAATTGTAAAATCTCTCTCTTACCTTCTTTAATATATCTTTGATTTGTTTTAAGTTGTCTCCGAGTTCATTTTAATCGGGTAAAACTAGTTCCCCCATCCTTGCTCAAAAGTCCACAAACGCGCAAGGCTTAAGCCTGTCATTCCGTTAGGTTAGTTAAGCCGCCATATTCTCATGAAATATTTTTATCTGGCGGCGGCCACTTATAGAGCTCATCCCAGGCTGGCCATCATCATGATGGGGTCAACCGGATGGTTGAAGGATGAGGTTCAATGGGCCGGGCCCGGACCCCTCCTGAAAAACTGGAGGAGTGGGACCCGGATCTTCCAGGATGATAAGCCAGAGCTTTACCACGCAGCCATCCGGCCGACCTGTTATTCCGTCAGTCTGCTGGTTCCACAGTTTGTTCTGTGAAGTGTTCGTTATCCGAACTGTTCGTTAACCAATCACCCAGGATTTGGATTGACATTATTGATAAAATCCCGTTTTAGAAGAAATTTGGGATTCTTCTTATGTATTGCTGTCTTCACAAGTGCTCTAAGTGATATCTCAGGACATTATTGATAAAATCCCGTTTTAGAAATTTGGGATTCTTCTTATGTATTGCTGTCTTCACAAGTGCTCTAAGTCATATCTCAACACACTAAAATTTTGCATGTAACTGTTTCTTCTTCGCTATATTTTGTCTTTCTATTGTTTTTCACGAAATACTTGAAAATCACTTTTAATAAATTGTGCTTATATTCCGTAAATCTTAATAGACTTTTTTAAGTTTGAAGTAGACTTTTTGTATGGTTTTCATTATAAACCGTTTAAAAATTTTGAACATGAATTGAGGCAAATTAAAATAAAGTTTTCACACGGTTTACCTCGTGTAAAAGTATTTTTCTTGTAAGATTTAATACGTAAGCAAAGATGAATACAGGAGGAGGAGTTTCAGACATCTAATATAGAATCATCTTTTTAAAAAATGGCGGATATTCAATTTTCTGTAATTTTCCTAATAACTATGGAATTCTTTTAAAATACAAATTATGCCATTGATAAATTATCTCCGTAACAGTAATTTAATCCTATGTATTTAACAATTCCAAAATAAAATTCACGTTCGGAAAATGGGTGATTAGTTCTTTCTGAATTGCTCTTTGTTATTCAGCAATTTATTTTTTTGATACATAAAATTTAAATTTAAATCAATAAAAAGTTATGATTACAGGTAGCTAACCAATTTAGAATGAAAAAGGCTCTGTTAGAGTATAAAAAATCCAATATGAATTTAAAGAATCACTAATGAAAAAGGGAAAGACAAGACAGTCTTAATGCTTTATATGTTTTTTTGAAAATCTTTAAGTCTTAAATTTTTAAGATTTGTTCAATTATTTTGAGCTTGAAAATTTTTGAAAGTTAACTGCAAAGTACTTTTTAGCTAAAGTAATGGAAATTCATTTGCACCCACATTTATAATCAAATGTTTTTGTATAAAAATGAATTTTTAATACGAAAATTTGATGCAATTATAATGCCAACATAATAAACATTTAAAACAAGACATTTAATATGGATATGTAAACATTTAATAGTGGAATGCAATTATTCTCTTTGATGTATTGCTAAGGTGTATGCAATTCTCAAATATTATAAAGGAAAGATATCTAAATATTTTTTTCTTTTTCGATATTACTGGTGATTGCTTAAATATTAACACAATACTGAATTCTACAATTACTATTATTCACTTGAAATGAAGTATTTTTATAAAACTTTTAATAAAAAATAATTTATAAATTTTGTGCTATTTAAAGTTATTAAAATAATTTAAACTTAATAATAAAAAATGTAATTTTAAAAGAATGGACCAGCTTAAAAACATATGATACACAGATGCATAATTAAAAAAGAAAAATTTCAGATTTTTAGATCTAATAAAATTAACTTTTAAAAATTCTAAGATTTTAAGAAAATTTTGTATTTTTTTCTTTCAGATATGATCTAAAAGTGATCCTTATACTAAATTTGAAATTTATAAACAGCAATTATGATTGGAAATTTCTATTGTTCACTTTCTCAGATTATTACGCATAAACAATTTTATTTTAATTCATTTCTAAATTTATTCACAAAATATTTCACATAAAAAGTTAATTATATTATAATTTTATTTTTATAATATTATTCAGATTATTACGCATAAACTATTTTATTTTAATTCATTTCTAAATTTATTCACATAAAATATTTCACATAAAAAGTTAATTATATTATAATTTTATTTTTATAATATTATTAACCTGAATGCTGCCACTTTAAACTATAGTTTCTTGAGGTTAGAACGTTTTTCTTTCATCAATATTTTTCATTGTTTATAGTTTACTGTAAGGGTTCCCAAAGTGCCCGCGGTCCAAATGCGGCCCTCGATATCAGATCATCCGCAATCTTGAATTTATAGAGATAATTTTCATTTTTGCAAAAAAAATAAATAAATTTTATCATATTATAATTAAAAATTGTTCAGTTAAAAAATACATGTATAAGTGCTTTCAAATATGTTTTAATTATTTGGAAGCAATAAAAAAACATAAAAAAATTTTTCCAAATATGTTTTTATTATTTGGAAACACTTATATATGCGAAAAAACTTTCTCAATCACGAGTATTAATAAGTCCAAATTGAGATCAAAATTAACTGATGAACTTTTACAAGCGGTGTTAAGAATACATTCAATCGACTTAGAACCAAAGCTCAATGATATATTATTAAAAAAAACAACTGCACAAGTCACACATATCAGATTGATGAATTTATTATTATTTTCTTTTTTATTTGAAATTATTTAGTTATTTTTTAAAACAACTGCACAAGTCACACATATCAGATTAATGAATTTATTATTATTTTCTTTTTTTATTTGAAATTATTTAGTTATTTTTTAATTATTTTTGAAATGTGTTATTTTAAACAGTTTGTAATAAAAAGTAATTATTGCCATAAATAAAGAATGATTATGCTATAAAATTAATATAAATATTTTCCTTTGTCTAATTGTTTAGCAATTTGAACATATTTTTCCATAACACTTTTTTTGCTCGCCAAATATTTTGGAATTTACAATTTTGTCCACCTAGGCAAAACTTTGGGAAACCCTAGTTTACTGCAATCTGATAAATGCTTTTTTTTAATTTTTTATTTTCTAATTTTAAGATTTCTTTTCACGAATGATTTATGAATACAAATCGATATTAGAAATAAAAAAAAAATGTCTATAATTAATGTAATACAATAGTAATAATATATATTTACAAAATAAAATAAAAAAATGCTATGTATATATTTTTTATTCACTCTCTTGTTTCACCTATCCTCATTATTTACGTGTTAAAATGACCTCGTTTAACGCTGTTTCATTTAGCGCTTTGTTTCCTTGGAACGTATTCCCAACGTTAAACGAGATCTTATTGTATATATCCCATTCCTCTAAAAAATTTGTGGATCCTGTCGGTCTGTCAGTTCCTTTTCTGTTTAAATGAAATGCTAATGTCTAATTATCATAAATAATTCTTATTTTAACTGTTTAGAATACAAAGATTTTTCTTTAGATTTTTATTTTCCTTAGATTTTTATAATACAATTTTAATTCTATATATCTTATAATGCGCAGTTACTTAATTAAAAAAAGTAGAAAAAATTCTTATTGTTAGGAAGCAGCCCGGGCCCCTCAATCTTCTACGGGCCCGGGGAATTTGTCTCCTCTTTCCCCCCTCTCGGCGCCACTGGTCACCAACGCGAAAGGCCTAAGCCTGTCATTCCGTTAGGTTAGTTAAGCCGCCATATCCTTGTGAGATATTTTTATCTCGCGACGGCCACTTATAGAGTTCATTACAGGCTGGTCAACACCATGATGGGGTCAACCGGATGGCTGAAGAATGAGGTTCAACGGGCCAGGCCTGGAACCCTCCTGAAAAATTGGAGGAGTGAGACCCAGATCCTCCAGATGATAAGCCACAGCTTTACCACGCGGCCATCCGGCCGACCTATCATTCCGTCAATCCGCGGGTCCCACAGTTTGTTCTGTGAAGTGTTCATTATCCGATCATGTGTTCGTTATCTGAACTGTTCGTTAACCGATCTCCCACTATATTATAAAAATTCCTAATGTTTGGGGCATACGCGCGGGCCACAGTTTATACTGTTACATTTGTATACATATTCTCCTCGTTTCAATGCAAATACAGTAAGACCCCGCTTAACGCTGCTCCGTTTAACGCTATTTCGATATAATGCGGTTTATTTCGAATTATCTATTTTTATTGAGTCACTTTGGTATGGTGTTTCAAACCGTTATTCCTATGCCGTCTCCCAGTGCGTTTGATATCAGTGCAGTGCAGTACATAAGAAAGTCTGCTGCGGTCAGAGATCATATTTATAATCGGTCATCAATGTTATTTTATAATAATAAAAATAAGAATTATCCCATTTTAATTTTAACCTGATAATCGATCATCAATGTTATTTTATAATAATAAAAATAAGAATTATCCCATTTTAATTTTAACCTGAATGTTGCCATTTTAAACTATAGTTTCTCGAAGTTAGAACGTTTTTTTTTCATCAATATTTTTTCATTGTTTATAATTTACTGCAATCTGATTACTACTTTTTGTTCTTAAAATTTTTTATTTTCTAATTTTAAGAATTTTTTCATGAATGATTTATGAATACAAATTGATATTAGCAATAAAAATGTTTATAATTAATATAATACAATAGTAATAATAAATGTTACAAAATAAAATAAAAAAATGGTATATATATATATTCACTGTACTGTTTCACCTATCCCATTATTTACGAGTTAAAATGATCTTGTTTAACGCTTTTCATTTAGCGCTTTGTTTCCTTAGAACATTTACCTATTAAAATGACCTCGTTTAATGCTGTTTCATTTAGCGCTTTGTTTCCTTGGAGCAATATCCCCCGCGTTAAACGGGGCCTTACTGTAATAAGCATATTCTGCCAAAGCATTTTGTGTAAAATAAAACAATGATTACTATATATTATAGTATATTGAAATAGATGATTAGTCTCAAATTTTTGCTAGGACGGAAAAATTTGCACATTTAAATCAGGATATGTTATAAAATATTTAATATATTTATTTATTATTTCCTGATTTCCCAGTGGATCAAAAATATTTTAAGTTTAAAATAAGCTTTGTTTTAAATAATACTTAAATAAATTTGTTATTAGCAACTTTAAGTAATAATAAGTTAAATAACAATCTAAGTAGATTGTTCTTTAATAGTATTATTTTGAAATGACAAGAATGATTATTTGAAAAAGATATTATTATACAAGTTTTACATTTTTTAGAGCTTAGATCTAATGGAATCTTTAATTTATTCTTATTCCATCTAATAGATTTTGTACTAAAATCTTCTTAATAAATCCAGAAATATCCCATATTCTTTAATTAATTTCATATTAAAGAACAAATAACTTGTTAAATATATTATTTAATACTTGTTTTGGGAAAATGTATAATTCTAATTTTAAACAAGAAGTAGAACTTTTAAAAAAAGAACAAAATAGAAAAATTGAAGAAACCAAAAACTCTTATAAAAATGAATTAAAGCAGCTTAAAATTCAATTAAAATTAGTGAGCACAAATTTTCTTTTATTTCTTTTCTATTTTTATCAAATCTATTATGTAAGCTTATGACTAATATTTTCTATCAGGAAAGGGATGAATATGAGAAAAACAAAAAAGAAATAAAACAAATCAAGAGTCAAATACTTCAGCATAACAATGAAACATTTGTGATTAAATTAAAATATTCCAAGCAGTTACAGTATGAGAAAGAAGAAAAAAACAAATTAAAAGAAGAAATAAGAATTACTAACAAAAAAGTGATTCAAAATTATAATTTTATTTTATAATTATTATAGGCGAATGTTTAATAAACGAATATCTTCTAGCTGAATGAAATATTACCTCGGTTGGAACAGAATAACAATTATCTGCAAAATTGCGAAATGTCACTTCGTTTGATGATAAGAAAAATCCGCACTGAAAGGATGTTACAACAAAACAAAGTTTGTTGTTCTTTCTATTTTTCAAAGGCAAAATGATCATTTTAATTCATTTTGCCTTTGATAAATACTGTAGATTGTGAGCTTATTTCTTTTATGGATAATAAGCTCATAATGAACCATTTAGAAATATTATTTTTAACATGATTTAATTATAAAAATATTTAAAATCCATTGGTTCTTTATATTCAATTTTAACATCTGTTTAGCCAAGATATAATGTCATGATGATCTCATCTTCTGGACAAATTCATTTCATAGAGAAATCATACATCGGTGCTCTTTTGTGAGACCATTATGTATAAAGGGAAGAAAGGAGTATGTTTTTCCTTGTAAGATAAAGTACTGACGATTTTCGGTGTTCCCCAAGAATTTTTATGGATTTCACTCTGATGTCATATGCTTGTGCATATTTGTGAATGTCGCTCATTGTTGTGTCATAGTATTGTAATACATTGCCGGTTTTTATGATTTCATCCATTATTACCTCATAGTAACGTCATGTAACGATGATATTATGCGAAATTCATTGTTATTTCATTCATTTCGAATATGATGTAATCCAAAATTCGAACAAAAGCTTGAAGGATTTAAATACATATTTTCGTTGCGACACCAAAATGGAATACCCTTGGGACTATTTTGATTCGTAGTATCCTACATTACTCATACAGTAGGTTCATACTAAGTTGTCATGCGAAGTTCTGTCCCAATAGATCAAATAGTGTGTGAATGCATTTTGAAGAGAGAGAAAACAGATAACACATATATACTGTATATATAACAAAGTATCAGTTAAAGTAATTCCTATTTTATTTTTACATAAAATCAGAGAAAAAATTTTTAAGCAGAAATGGAGGACGTTTTCAAATTTGTGACGTCACGGTCAGGAGTCAAGCTGGATGTAATGAAAATTGTCGAAGGGTAAAGAGAGATCAAAAATATTCGAAATAGCGTGACATAACTTATGGGTGCTCCCTTAATAATTATTATGACCCAGTCATATTTATAGGAAGATTATATATATATATATATAGTTTGTTGTTGTTCTTTCTATTTTTCAAAGGCAAAATGATCATTTTAATTTTAGCCAAGATATAATGTCATGATGATCTCATCTTCTGGACAAATTCATTTCATAGAGAAATCATACATCGGTGCTCTTTTGTGAGAGCATTATGTATAAAGGGAAGAAAGGAGTATGTTTTCCTTGTAAGATAAAGAACTGACGATTTTCGGTGTTCCCCAAGAATTTTTATGGATTTCACTCTGATGTCATATGCTTGTGCATATTTGTGAATGTCGCTCATTGTTGTGTCATAGTATTGTAATACGTTGCCGGTTTTTATGATTTCATCCATTATTACCTCATAGTAACGGCATGTAACGATGATATTATGCGAAATTCATTGTTATTTCATTCATTTCGAATATGATGTAATCCAAAATTCGAACAAAAGTTTGAAGGATTTAAATACATATTTTCGTTGCAACACCAAAATGGAATACCCTTGGGACTATTTTGATTCGTAGTATCCTACATTACCCATAGGGTCATACTAAGTTGTCATGTCAGTTGTCTATTTGATCTATTGTCCCAATAGATCAAATAGTGTGTGAATGCATTTTGAAGAGAGAGAAAACAGATAACACATATATACTGTATATATAACAAAGTATCAGTTAAAGTAATTCCTATTTTATTTTTACATAAAATCAGAGAAAAAATTTTTAAGCAGAAATGGAGGACGTTTTCAAATTTGTGACGTCACGGTCAGGAGTCAAGCTGGATGTAATGAAAATTGTCGAAGGGTAAAGAGAGATCAAAAATATTCGAAATAGCGTGACATAACTTATGGGTGCTCCCTTAATAATTATTATGACCCAGTCATATTTATAGGAAGATTATATATATATATATATATGCGCAATAAGTCACGTATGTTACTTATACTTGCAGATGGAAACTATTAAAGTTAATTTACAAGAATATAGGTATGACTTAAGTAAACTGAATAAATATCTCCAAAAACCAGCCGAATTGAGATTAGAATTAATTAATTTATACAGAAAGCATATCATAATGGAAGAAAAGGTATGTTTATCTATGTAAATTAATTTTTAGTGTGCCCATTCAGTTGGATATGCAGAATAACTTTATGCTTAACTTTTAATGACAAATAGAAAAGTTTAGAAAAAAGTGCAACTAAAAATTCTGAAAATAAAAGGACAAATCGTTTAATAAGACACCAAAAAGAAAGTAAAGAGACAAGATTCGAAAAAAAAAATTTCGTTGAAGATTTATTTGAATTGATGAAAAAAGAGACATTATCTGATTCTTGCCCAATTTTTATTTATATTAATCCTCGTGAACGTTGTTTCTATCATGTAATCAATCCATGCTTAAGTTCTAACAAAATTAATATTCTACCTTTGAATGGAGAAAGATGAATTGAAAAATTGATGGAAGACAAAAATGAACATCAGGAAGTAAAAACAGTACAGAAATAAGGCGATATTGAATTAAAAGTTTAAAATCCTCTAAAATAATAATTAAAATCTGAATAAATAAACTTTTGAAAAAATATTTTTAAAGATATAAAAATATTTTACTTTAAACAATCAAAATATTTACAATTTTCTTCAAATAAAATGTAATATAAATATTTTTTGAAATAGGAATATATTTTATAATTATTAAAAAGAAATATCAATTTTATTCATATAATTGATTTTAATAATTTATAAGTAAAATTAAAACCGATTATTCATAGTTTTATAGTTTACATTTCATGATATACTGTATTTGGTACTTTTCGATTATTATTACAAAAAGATATAAAATTTATTTAAAATATTAATATATTATTATATTTCCTAGCCACTTAGTGAAATTTTATGATAAATAAAGTTAAGGTGAATGGATAATTCAATGATGCCATTGAGGTTATTACTCAACAAATTATCTTGAATGTTTCTAGATAAAATTACGATGTTTTCATTATATAAAAGCGTGTTCTTCTTGATTTAAAATAATCATTCAATGTGGAAATAATTATTATTTCTGATATTCAATTAATATTTCCAAAATCAATATATTTACACATTATTATATAAAAGCATGTTCTTCTTGATTTAAAACAATCATTCAATGCGGAAATAATTATTATTTCTGATATTCAATTAATATTTCCAAAATCAATATATTTACACATGTCCAAGAGAAAATATATTGATTCAAAGAACAGTTAATGGCAACTATATATGGAATAACAACATAGAATTTTACTGTATCTAAAATATAACCTAAAATTAATTTTTTAAATATTTGTACTACTTTATAACACATTTCATTAGAAGAACATTTAGTACAGGTATCCCTCTTATAACACGGTTTCTCTCTAACATGATTTGAAAATTGCGGAAACCATATAATACGATATTTCTACAACACGGGTTTTACTTAACACATTTAGAAAATTATGTTTACTTTCCTACAACACATTCATATAATACGATATTTCTACAACACGGGGTTTACTTAACATATTTAGAAAATTATGTATACTTTCCTACAACACAAAATGTTTTCATTAATTTTTGTGAATCCATTCTAGGGACACACAAAATGCAATCATTGGGAAATACTTTGCTAAAATTAGTCATAAATGCAATTTAGATAATTTGCTACAAGAAGGACGATTTTAATTTCGATTTGAAATTGAGTTAATTTATTTTGAAATTGAATTAATTGGCGACCATTGAGTATTTTGTATTCCCAACATTCAGTTCTAGAATAAAAAATAAATTTTTATTCTTCAATAGAGGAATGTGAAAGAGAAGAAAAAATTTTTATTCTTAATGTTTTTAGGTATATGTTAAGAAATTATTGTTTTCTAGCGGGTTGTAGGGGTTTAGATTTTAGATTTTGTAGAGAGAGTAGAAGATATACAAACTTTAAATGCATAAAAAGTTCAAAGTTAAGTTGATATTGTTAAAGAAAAAAAAACGTTCCCGTTTTAACAAAGCAGTCAATATATATAAGTTTTGTCTTATATATATTGATTTTTTAAGATCTTATGTATATATGTTTTCTTTCTTTAAACTTCGTGTTATTTATATTATTAATAAAAATTAAGTTTCTTATGTGGAATTAAAGAAAGTTATTTGTTTTTAATATGTTTTCTTTCTTTAAACTTCGTGTTATTAATATTATTAATAAAAATTAAGTTTCTTATGTGGAATTAAAGAAAGTTATTTGTTTTTAATTGGTTTTGGAACGCAATTCCTTTTTTCTGTATTGGCTCCAGGTCTCATATAACACGGTCTCAAACAACACGATATTTTTTAGGAACTATCTACCGTGTGATAGGAAGGATATTCGTATATGAAATGTGAATAGGCTCAGATTTCTCATAGAATGCTGTTCTCAGAACAGCATTCTATGAGTTAGAAACGGGCCCCACACTAACCTATGAGTTAGAATCGGGCTCCACACTAATTTAATCCGGCACTGTATGCATGAACACTAATTAATCACTTTTATCGTAATATATATATGCTCGATAGAGTGAATAATTGAGTAACGAAAATTTCCAACACTAATCACTGGTTGTATAAACCTAAAATTTTGCATGGAGATAGCATTTACGTCACATCCAAAAGAAAAAAAAATCAAAATATTAAAAATTTTATTCTAACAGCACCAAAAAGTTAAAATTAAAAAAAATGATATTTTTGTCGACAGATGGAGCGATATCTATTAGTAATTCGATTATTTTAAAAATACACTTTTTATTAATAGATGTATTTTTATTATTAACCCTAAATTATTTATTCTTTTGATTAAAAATAGTATTTAATTATAAACTTAACGCCTTGATGAATTAAAATTAATGTTCTTCACAATTTACGCCAATTTGTCAGTCAAGTTAACTTCCACATTTTTGCCATGATTTGTGATTTCAAGGATAAACCCAATTTTTCGATAGCTATTTCCAGAGTTATTATTTCCAATATGTAGTTCATTTCAGAAACGTCTTATATATGGAGAAGTGCTCAAGAAAACTGTTTCTTCCTCATACCGGAAAACTAGGGTACGCAGATCCCCTTGGGATTGGCGGCCGAAAGGCCGCAACGATTGACCCTCTAGTATAGTGGTTCTTAACCTTTTCTTTTCCCGGGCCGCATACATTTGTTTGCTACAATTAAGCGGGCCACAACAAGCTATATCAGCAGTCGACAATCAGGTGTCACGTAAAAAAAGTCTGACTTCTAAAAAATCGCCTAAAAATGCTCGACTTCTCAATTCATTTGGAAAACACTGACCTATGTCCTGTAAAATTTTATGAGTGCATCAGGAAGGACCTAGCAAATTAGGAAAATTCTAATTTTTCCAGATTTAGAAAAATTTTTTATACAGTAGTGCTTCGCAATTCGACATTTGAGTTTCGCCGGTTGTCGCATACGCGTGCATGGAGTTGTGTGATGTCATTTGCTATTTGTCGGTTCTTTTTGGGCTACTTTGGTGTTTGCCCGTATTGTTTGTGTTAATTTTCAATTCTACATTTTTCAGAATAAAAAATTTTTTATTATTTTTTTGAGTGAAATGTAAGGTTGGGTTCAAAGAGAATTAATCAGAGGAATAATTCCGAAAAGAAGAACACTTGTTGAGCAAAGAGACGAAGAAAAAAATTGTAGAGAAAATGCAGAAAGGTAGAACAATTAAAATGTAACTCGAGTGTGGAGTTCCTAGGACAACTATGGCAACGTTTTGCCACACAGAGAGAGAAGATTATGGGTGCTAGGATGACTGCTGGAAGACTTTATTACAACATCCAAGGGCTAATAAATTGCGTGTTGTGTATAAGTGTATTTTGTAATTTAGTGTGTTATACAATAGTAAAACACATATAATAAAGTAAATAATATAATGTATCCCTCTCACCTTATCTCTTAGAGGAGTGGGATGGGAGCGATAACGAATTAATCTATTTTACATAGTCTTATATGGGAAATATTTTTCTGCAATTCGACAGTTTCACAATTTGACATTACTTTGGCGACAGGATTAGTGTCGAATTGCGAGAATTTTTATTTTTATTTTTCTTTATTTTTGTATGTGGGAGAAGAATTCCGCGCTTTCATTAAATTCATGACTGTGCATTCCGGGCCACACGTTAAAGCTTGGCGGGCCACATGTGGCCCGCGGACCGCAGGTTAAGAATGGCTGCTCTAGTAAGATATAATTTTCATAGACAGACATCCAGAGAAATATGATCTAATATCAAGAATTTTTTAAAGATTTGGTTCTTTAGACAATCCAAATAATATATTCTAGTTGCATTCAAATTGAATAATAATTTCTTATAATGCTTTCTCAAAATATGTGGATATCTTTTCTTTAATTGAGATTTGCCATCATTTATAATATGCTTGGTTTTCAGTGGTTAGTAATAATGTAAATTTTATTCAAATTGATTAATATTTACGTAAATTATTATGCTGACAGCAGTGGCGGAACTTAAAATTTTTGGCCCCCGCAAAATATTATTCGGGTCCTTACCACAAAAAATTATCTAGATGTTTTTATTAAAAAATAACAAAAAAAAAAAATTGCATCATTTAAAACACAATTGAAAATTATCAAAAGAAAATATATTTAAAATTTTTCCTCCTGGATTTTAAATTTGCAAAATCTCTAATCGCATCTTTTATTTCCATATTTTTGGCTACTGTTCCTACCGGCGCACTCCTCTAATTCAATGTTTCACTCTTTTCGTAGTGCATTTAATTTTTATTGTATTATGTTGTTAATTAAAATAACAGGTAAATAAAGTACAGACAAAAAGAATTTGGGCCCTCTATAATTCTGGGCCCCCGCGTTGCGGGGCTCCGATGTATTGTAGTTCCGCCACTGGCTGACAGACATAAAAGAACATATCCTTTATTTCGAAATAGAAAAAAATCAAAAATCATAACTTAAACTGGCTCCGATGTATTGTAGTTCCGCCACTGGCTGACAGACGTAAAAGAACATATCCTTTATTTCGAAATAGAAAAAAATCAAAAATCATAACTTAAACTGCATATAAATTTATCTACTAAAAGAAAGATTTTTTGTTTCACTGTAGCAGACAATTTAGATCAATTTGATAAACTGTCACAAAATAAAAGTTGAATAAAAAAATGTAAAAAGTATTAATTAGAAATTTTAATCTAATGTAACTTTTATTATTTCAAAAGGAAATAAAGTACGATATGATATATAATGTGATCACATTGTAATCCTTAGATTTATATTTATATTTTATATTTGATATAAATCTAAGGAATTACAAACTTTACATGTGAATTTAAATTTGAAACAAGATCCGAGGTTTCACTGTAGCAGACAATTTAGATCAATTTAATAAACTGTCACAAAATAAAAGTTGAATTAAAAAAATGTAAAAAGTATTAATTAGAAATTTTAATCTAATGTAACTTTTATTATTTCAAAAGGAAATAAAGTACGATATGATATATAATGTGATCACATTGTAATCCTTAGATTTTTTTTTTATATAAATCTAAGGAATTACAAACTTTACATGTGAATTTAAATTTGAAACAAGATCCGAGCTGTTAAGCGTACTAAGTCATTCAACGGGATTAGAATCAATGAACATGACAAGTAAAGAAGGAATAAGATTTAGATAATCATCAGATTATTTGAAATCCTTTCGAAAGTTATTGCTTTAAGTCCGAAACTAATTATATTTACTATCAGATATCACCATCAAAATTTATTATGTTGATATCGTCCGTACAATGCTACTGATGCGTGCGTGATTTGGAAACTAAATAGAAGAAGTTCGAGATTTCTAGAATGACAACATATTCGACAAAGAACAAATACAAGAATAAAAACCGATAACGTATGAATTATTACTGATTACATGACTATTCGTTACGATAAGTTAGATAAACAATAACTGTTTTCTTATATTTTAACACATTTATTTTTGTAATTAGGCCATGTAATAATTTTATAAATCTTATTATTAATTATCCAAAGAATTTAAAATTTTTTCTTAAATATATTATTAATAATAAAAATTTCAAAAATTGTAAAGATTAATAAAATATTGTACACAGTATGCGTCAAACTTTAATGAATTTAATTTCTCACTGTACAGCATGATACTATACTGTTGATATAAATACCAAAACAACATAATAATGGAATGTAGTAGGCCTATACATTAATTTTAATAAATGTTAATAAAATCTCTCAAATTTTGGAAAATAAACAAGTGAAAAAGATGTTTTAAATTCCTTAAAAATATATAATTTTATTGTTTAAAGTCAAATACATTTTATTCCTTTTCATTAATTTTTTTATATTACTTTTTAGTATACTTGTATAAATAATGGACAAGTAATAGCTAAGAATTTTTAAATAATACCCAAAAACATAAACATATTTCTTCCTAATTATATACTGTATGTGTATGTTTAGGAAGAAATATATTTATGTTTTTGGATATTATTTAAAAATTCTTGGATGTAATACATAAAGATACATAGTATATACAATCGGAGCCGGTTATAAGGGAATCGAGGAGCTGGAGACCTACACTTTTTGTCTTCATAACCGATTGTCCCTTATATCCGAATGTGCAACAAATCGGCGCGTCGTCGGGTGGGCAAAGTAAACATTGAAAAGTTTTCAACTAGGGTTGTTATTTCGGTTTTAACCGAATATCAGTTATTTCAGTTGTGTAATTATTAGATTACCGGTTATGGATCTTGTATCTGCGGTATACATAAAATGGGAAATAATTAATACTAGTGATCATGTTCGGGTTTTTTGTTCGAATTTTTAGACACACCCTAAGTGTCAGGCGAAACAAGCTCTTGTACAGGCTACTTTATCTCTGCAGAGAGGTCAACTCGATTGTGGAGCAAGGGATCGATGGACCGAGCCGGACCCCATGATAAATATTTTCAAGGAGTTGGACCCGAGACGCGAACCCGGATCCTCTAGAGTGGAACCCGGGTCCCGAGACGCGAACCCGGGTCCGCGTGGAAAGCCGAAGCGTTTCCACGCGGCCAATCCGGCCGACTGTGAAAGCGTCCTGTGCTTCCACCCTAAAGGATCCGGTTCAATTCAAGAAAAACTGGAGCCCTCGGACCTGGGAATTGAATCCGATTTCCGACGTTCCCACTGCGCTATTCGACCGATAAGACTTTAATTAGGATCTAAATCTGGAGTTGATTCGGCTACATAACCAATTCAAATAACACTCGTGTTTGATTCTGAAATTTCAATTCTCTATTTACAAGTAACGATCGATTTTGTAAAAAGCGATAATCTACTGAATCCATTAAAAATTTATTTTAAATCTATGTATGCATCTGTTATTACACGGATGTATGAAATGTATAGCATGTTATTGGCTACATGTTTGTTGTTTGTCTTTTTAAGATTCGTCAGCACAGCCAATCAATACGTGGAAACGCTTCGGCTTTCCACTCTGGAGGACCCGGGTTCGAGTCTCGGGTCCCACCCCTTGAAAATATTTATCATGGGGTCCGGGCCCGGCCCGTCGATCCCCGTCCTCCACAATCCGGCTGACCCCTCCGCAGGGGTGGGCAGCCTGTGGAAGGGCTTGTTTCGCCCCGCCACTTAGTACTCTTACTGAGTGGAATGTGGCGTCATCTGTTGACAAAAAAAAAAAAAATACGAATATAACGGCGGCCGGATGGCTGAGTGGTAACACTATCGGCGTGCCACGCAGGTGGACCCAGGTTCGCGTCTCGGTCTGGTCCCGGATTTTTTCGGGGTATTGGGCCCGGCTCGGTGATCCTTCACCATTCGGTCCCCCTCCTCGGGTGTGGTGCAGCCCGTACTTGGAATTGGCCCGCCTCTTAGTAATCTCCCTGATTGGAAAGGGGGCGTAAAATATGCAAAAGAACCTCATAATCCAAGATACCTTGTATTCCGTAAAAATGAAAATAAAAGCGTAATAAATATCTGTTCTAATTTTGATAAGTGCGCCCATATTTTTTTTTGTTTTTTGTTAACAGATGACGCCACTTTCCATTCAGAGAGAATACTAAGTGACGGGGCGAAATAAGCCCTTCCACAGGCTGCCCACCGCTGCGGAGGGGTCAGCCGGATTGTGGAGGACGGGGATCGACAGGCTGGGCCCGGACCCCATGATAAATAGTTTCAAGGGGTGGGACCCGAGACTCGAACCCGGGTCCTCCAGAGTGGAAAGCCGAAGCGTTTCCACGCGGCCAATCCGGCTCACGCAGAATTACGTGTCACGTTAATCGTGACATGCAATTCGGCGTTTGCGCGAGCTTGGCACGGACGTGTTTCATGTGCAGACGCGTCACACAAGTCAATCGATACGTACTTTTTAAACGCGGTACAATTACAGTATTTTACTATATTGTACATATTTCATTTGCTGATTTGTTAAGAGTTTTTAATTACAACTACATATTATAAACTTTTATAATTTATTGTTTTCTTTGTAATAAAGAGTCAATCAAGAATCTAATACATATGTACCTGAAATTAGATTTAGAAATCTGTAGGTATACCCGACTTACGTTATGCTTTCTGGTATCACCTATTACGTAACTTTAGAGTATTATTGTATTTCAATTTTTTAATCTATTTTTTGAAACTTTTTGTCGCACATTAAATGATATCTTGATATTTAACCTTTTTTTTATCAACAAATGCGCCGTTTCGGTGAGTTTCTTTCTTTATGCAGCAGCTATATAGCCAAGAAGTGCCTGCTCAATGTTAGAAAAGCAAGGTTCGTTATTGATAGGCTACTTTCGCGAACGTACCTTCATCGCTATAGTAAATTGAATTTATTTTAGTGGTCAGACATAGCCCATTTATTTTGACGACCAGATCCTAATAGTTAATAAAAAGGGTGTAGTACCCAAATATAAAATATTAAACCATTTTATTATTATAATTTTTTATAAGTACACGTTTTCGATAATTTCGAACAAAGTACTCAAAATACTCCAAATTTCGCATTTTCCTAATCGTTTAATGTTTCGAGGAAGGATTTTGGCCTACTTTCCGAAGGAAATGCTTATAAGATTTTTTTTTTGTTAACAGATGACGCTACTTTCCATTCAGGGAGAATACTAAGTGGCGGGGCGAAACAAGCCCTTCCACAGGCTGCCCACCCCTGCGGAGGGGTCAGCCGGATTGTGGAGGACGGGGATCGACGGGCCGGGCCCGGACCCCATGATAAATATTTTCAAGGGGTGGGACCCGAGACTCGAACCCGGGTCCTCCAGAGTGGAAAGCCGAAGCGTTTCCACGCGGCCAATCCGGCCGACTGCTTATAAGATCAGGTCGATGTCTGTGTCTGTATATGTCCTTCACTAATAACTTTTGAGTAATTAGCAATTTTCATGAAATTCGGAATGATGCAACGGCGTAGCGAGCATAACTGGCACCCGGGGTACGATACCTTTTTGGCACCCCCGGAAAACATATAATATATAGAATATACTCGTAATCGTGGGTGATTTATAAAAAAATCATTATTACATATTTTGCACCCCTTTCCAATCAGGGAGATTACTAAGAGGCGAGAGAATTCCAACCACGGGCTGCACCCTCATCCGTGGAGGGGGGCCGGACTCAGCCTCATTTAGTACTAAAGACAGAGTGTGCCATAAGGCAACATGCCCTGTTCCCCCAGAGATACTACAGGGGACCATTCTGCGAGATGTTACTCGGCTTTAATCATCGCAAAGCAGAGGCAGAGACAAGTCCCCATCTCTGGGTCCACTCTCAACAAGAGAGGCCAAACTGATCCAGCCAGCCTGCCGGGCGGAAGATCCTTCCACCTCAGCCTCTTGTGCCCGGAGTTGCCGAAGCAACCAAAACATTAGCCGAGATAGAGCGGTTTAAAGTACCGCCAAGCAACTGAAAACCTACGCTCACTTCGGAGACAGAAAACACGATGGCGGAAGGTCCTCCCAAAATAGGAGGAACCTCCCGAACCACGACAAGTCGCGGACAAGGCGAAGACAGTCGAACACAAATCATCTTGTGACCGTACCAACGTCTGAAACAAACCAAGATATTAATCGTGTATCGCTCCTAGTGGCGGAGTGCGCACTCAATGCGCAGACCACCCCTGGATGATCGCGAACGACCGTCAAAGGCGAGAATCTCCCCTGGTTCGATCCCCAATGCAGCCCACTGTCAGCGCCTGATTGTGGGCCACTATGGGGATGATATCGACCGACGCCGTGCAACGGCCGGGCTCTTGGCGCCTTGCCGTGTGTTACAGCCAGACATCGTGAGAACGAGTGTCTGGCGGATTAAGTTAGACACAAAGGAGTACATCCTGAAAGCGGAAGTGTGATAGCCAGACACGGTGGGAACGAGTGTCTGGCGGGAGTATTGGAAACAAAAGTAAGCACACCTGGAGAGCAGATGTGTGGGAATAAGTCATTCGATTGAGTAAGCTGAGGAGACAAAGGGATCCTAAACGGGACCCCTCGCCTATTACATCAGAGATAACCCCCTTGCCCCCTCTCGCTACGCCTCTGTAATGATGTTCTGCTATTAAAGGATACCTTGACGCCGCATCCTTTAATCTTGTAGAATGACTAATCCTACAGGATAGAGTCAGCCGCGTGGTAAAGCTGTGGTTTACCATCCTGGAGGATCCGGGTCTGGCCTGTGAACCCCATCCTTCAACCATCTGGTTGACCCCATGATGGGTGTTGGCCAGCCTGTGATGGGCTCTAAAAGTGGCCGCCGCCAGATACAGAATGTCTGGTGCGATATGGCGGCTTAAACTAACCTACAGGATAGAAATTCATTTTTATTACAAATTTATATTATTACCAACAGAAGACACTAAGTGTTAGGAAGTTAACTTGGACCTGTCCTATTTTTATTTTATTATGCACTCTATTATTTATTTATCGTTATTTTCCTATATACTAACGTATTATATTTTAGTTTAAAAGTTAACTTACTTCCATGCTCTCCGTCGTAGCTGGCAATCACGTGATACGGAATCGGAACCCGTAT
>AYEL01064390.1:0-49556 GCA_000484575.1 Olivierus martensii
AATACTCTACTCTTGGAAATTATATATTTCAGTTTTTTAATTTAGGGATAAAGAAAAAACATCAGCTAAAGAGGGCCAATAATTCCTGTGTAATCTAAAATTAATTCTGTTGATACTTCTCTATATTGAAAATAAATCAATTATAGAAATCCCACTTCCAATTTTTGTTACAATATTTTTCATTGAAAATGTTAAATGCAACTGTAAAAATTCAAACATCTCTAAATTTTATTTATGCTAAACTACTAACCTTGGAAATGAGCTTTTAAAGTAAAATGTTTTATATAATTACAGCATATAAACTTTCTGAACTTTTAAAGTAAGATGATTTATATAATTACAGTATATAATCTTTCAAAACAAGATAAAGATGAATAAGAAGAATAAATCTCATTGCTATCAAAATTAATCACCAAAAATTTTCAGTTCTCAGATAGCTTTGTTCCAATCAAAAAGTTCTAATACAATACTAGGTATGAAATGATAAATAAATTATTTTAATAATAATGAAAATAGCTTTGTTCCAATCAAAAAAGTTCTAATACAGTACTAGGTATGAAATGATAAATAAATTATTTTAATAATAATGAGATATTCCTCTTTCAAAACTATTATACTCATACATACCATTTTTATCAGATACAAAAATAAATTTCAGAAAATTATTTTCACTAAAGGATATACAGTATGTATCATAGAAAAGTTTGAATTAAATTATAAATTATTTTATAAATGGAATTGAAATTGATACACTGGAAAATTTATTTACCGATATATCAACAAATAATAGTGTTTCAAATAATCGTGTGAAAAGTAACTATAATGTCGCTATTATCGAGGAATTATGCCTTTTTTACCAACTTACAATAAAATGCAACAAGTTTTACTTCAAATGCCCATAGTATGTCTGTTCTGATCCATAAATTTTAATGAAATAAAGTTTTTTCAGCATTTGTATGATTTTTGTGCTCAGATATAATGAATAACCCATCAAATAATTTATTTATTTATTTTTTTTCAAACGGAATTATTATACTGAGCATTAAACTGAAATACATTTTCAATTTTTATTTAAAATTTTTTTAATCCATTTTCTGTAGAATTAATAATTAGCAAAATCTTATCCTTAATAATTTCGGAGTAATTAAAATTGTATTAATTGGCATTGTTTCAAACACATTTGAAGAATCGAAGAAAAAACAGATCGCAATTGCAAAATTGTTGATTTAAAAATGATAATTGTGAACCATCGTTAAAAATTTTGAATTATTATTTTTTACCATTTAAGTTTAAGTCCATAAAACGTTAAGGTATCGTTAAAAATTTTGAATTATTATTTTTTACCATTTAAGTCCATAAAACGTTAAGGATAACTCTAAGGTGTCTTTTATTCTATATTATCAAAATATAGCGAAATTTCTACTAAAAATATTTTGCAGTGTTATGTTTGATTTATAAGATTCTACATGTAAGTCTATAGAAATTCGTCTGCTAGCGGAGAAATCGACATCAACGCCGCTCTAGTGATTAAAATATAGACCTTCACATTTTTTCTCTTGTTAACGGTAGGAGTAGAGTGACCATATACTATTTTTATAGACCATGGTTTAATTAGTTTAAAACTAATTATTTGTAAATACACTGAATCGAGAAAAATAAGTATCGTATTTGTGTTTAATCCAAGCGTGTAAAAAAGTCATTGAATTTCAGGAATCTTCAATTAAAATCGAATTTTTCTGGTAAAACTGGAACATTTAAAAGCATTTCTTGAATATCTTTTAATAAGTCAGCAAACATATCCCCATAAATCTATTAAATGCCGGAGAAATATCGATTTATAACCATCGATTGGCTAGAGTTCATTAATTAAAAGTAATTAGTATCAGTTAGACTTCGCATCTAAAATCATTCGCTTGGAAGTGGATCTTTAGCTTGGAATCGATAGAAACATATAAATTTTAAGTGACTGAAACATGCCACTTAATCCATTTTGCGCTCTCGGCCCTCTTATATCCGTAGGTAAAGTGTTTGGATTGCAGTTGGTAGAATCCTGTCATTGTCCTGGCGGAAATTCTAGGATTTATCGCCAATTATATTCACTGTACATCGGCTGGGTAGAAATCCTGATGTGGAGCATGGCTGTAAAACTCGGTCTAGATTTGTGCGTGGGCATAGGTAAAGTGTTTGGAATGCAGTTGGTAGAATCCTGTCATTGTCCTGGCGGAAATTCTAGGATTTATCGCCAATTATATTCACTGTACATCGGCTGGGTAGAAATCCTGATGTGGAGCATGGCTGTAAAACTCGGTCTAGATTTGTGCGTGGGTGAAATATTTTGCGGAGGATGGAGCCATTCGTTTGGTCAAAATGCCGATGTGGTCAAGATGATCTACATCGTTTTCGATCTATACGTAGCTATACAATTTAGCATCATCAAGAGGAACTTATTTCACTTGACAGACATTGGGGACGATTATTTTCGAGAGGAAAAAACTTTGAAAAAAATAGAGAAATTTGCCTGGGCCATTTTCATGCAGTATTACTTTTGGATGATAATTCTTTCTGTTAATCTGGATTTTATAGTTATTCCCGGAATGAAGACCAAAATATCAAAGTCGGAGTTAATATGGTGTTCTATATATTATGGTTTCTGGCAAGCGTTGGCCATGGGTCAGCTATTGTTTGTGTTTTTCTTCATGGGTATTTTATTGGACTTGATATTTAAAAGATTGCGATATCTGGAATCCGAGTTGTTGTCGTTGGCTTTGACTAATATAAAACTGGAAGTGGAAGCGAATATTATAATGCGGAAACACACGGAAATATGGGATGTATTTCGAGAAATTAATAATTGTTGGAATAATTTCACTCCCGTTTTGTATTTGGCTCTCACCCATTTAACCTGCTACTTTACTTACGTATTTTTGTTCTTCGACATACCGTTTAAAGAATTTTTCGGTTTATGCGCTGTTTTCACGGCTATTGGATGCATCTCGATTGCTTTTCTACTTTCTAAACTAGCATCGGCGGTAAGCTATTAGTGAAATTGTTTTTTAAAAATTAATGAATCATAAAATAAGTTAATAGTCATTTTATTAATACAGATTTATGGCAACTTCTACGAAATAAGAAGATTTTCTTCCTCTAATCTTCGATTGAGTTGCCGACTCAAGGTGAGTTTATAAAATTACTTTTTTAAAAATAAAAGATTGTATTTATAGTTTTCTCCCGTAATTCGACAGATTCTGACTTTTATGAAGAGATTCGGAAAGATGCCATTGGGCATATCCGTAGGAGGATTTTTCTTCATCAGAAAAGATTTCATCATCAAAGTTTGTGCTAAAATTTATAATCTAAAATAGTTACCTGGTTAAGATTTTCAATAATTCCGATTTATTAACGCTTTACAGTTCTCTCAGTCGCTCTATTCCGTCTTTTCTTCTCTTTTGCAACTAAGAGGCGTTTCCAAGAAGAGCCGTTGCCATTCTTTTGCAACAAACAGTACTAATATCCAGAGTTTCTCATGAAGTATTTCATTTCCATGCGCTCCGTCTACCGACAAATTTCTAAATACGAGGAGCATTGGACTAGGATTAAATCTCTTTAATCTTGAGTCATTTCCATGCGCTCCGTCCACCGACAAATTTCTAAATACGAGGAGCATTGGACTAGGATTAAATCTCTTTAATCTTGAGTCACCGACAAAATTCTAAATATTATTGAAAAGCATTAGAATGGCATTAAATTTCCTTATTCATGTGTTTAAGCCAGTGGTTCTCAACCTTTTTTGGCAAGATTCTGCTTTTCACGGAATCCGAGATTTTTCAATAATATTTTTAGTCATATTACTAGTAGTAAATCGGTATATAAATCAAATTTTTCAGTCATATTACTAGTAGTAAATCGGTATATAAATCAATCGCGATTTTTGCAAAATATTTTTAATTATATTACTAGTATTAAATCGGTATATAAATCAATCGCGAAAACGGAACTCGATAATAGGCTGTATGAAAAAGTAGTTATCACAACAAA
The DNA here is from genome assembly GCA_000484575.1 of Olivierus martensii. NCBI lineage: Eukaryota > Metazoa > Arthropoda > Arachnida > Scorpiones > Buthidae > Olivierus > Olivierus martensii. Next base: position 4,036 of record AYEL01064390.1, read on the forward strand.
GTATCGATACCTGTGCGCGACTCCATCTTGAAAGGGATAATGTCTCGCGCGACACTTTCAAGATGTAAAATTACACGAATTCGTGTTAAAGAAGAACGATTTCGTTATATGAATTCGTGTTATAGGAGAGATGTTATACGGATGTTTACTGTAATACATCTTGAAAGTGTCGCGCAAGAATTATATTCAAACTCCTTGGCAAGAACACTTTCAAGATGATTAATTTAACATTTCGATGCAAATATAGATTATAAATTAATGTATGTATAATATATAAATCCATAAATTCCATAACTAACTTACGGATTTCAGCATAAAATCATAACCCACATAATCATGAGAACAATTCCCGGCTCCATAAGTAACTTACGGATTTCAGCATAAAATCATAACCCACATAATCATGAGAACAATTCCCGGCGTATTTTTGACTTTCAAAAACAGGTTTAAAACCATAGCAGGTTTCTTCATTACAATGATGGTCACGTGACGTTTTACTTATCGATCAATATGGCAGCGGTACATGGAACATGGTGAAAAGCAGAATCCAATCCTTTTTTCTGTTGAGGAACACATTTTAATATTTTAAAAATTTGGCGGCACAGTCTAGCGGTACATGGTACATGGTGAAAAGTTGAATCCAATCCTTTTTTCTGTTGAGGAACACATTTTAATATTTTAAAAATTTGGCGGCACATCTAAATATTTTAAATAATAATTTAGATTTAACAACGTATTTTTATTAACAGATTATTAAGTTATAGCGCCACCTGCGGATTTTGTCTTTTTAGAGAAACTATATTTTTAATTTAATTTTTATTTCTTAATTTTTAAATTATGAATGACAACAAAATTTTGGCTGTCGCAGAAATTCGAGGGTTAGATTTTTCTAACGATGCCCTATTTATAGGAATCGGTAAAGTGATTCGATTGCAAAAGAGATATCCAGTTAACCACGTTTTACTATTAATATATACTAGAAATTATCCGCTCACATAAATGAGCGGATATATAATCTTATAATACTGTATAAAACGACAAAAATACCTCCAAACTCGTGTAGGGAATCGTAAAATGGCATCCATTATTACATTACAGCGCCATTTGCGAATTCTGTCTTTTTAGAGGAACTACAATTTCAATGTAATTTTTATTTTTTAATTTTAAATTATTAATAACAGCAAATAATTTGAGCTCTCGCAGACATTCAAAAATTAGACCTTTCTAAACATACCCTATTTATAGAAATCGGTATAGTAGTTCAACCGAAAAAGCGACATCCTCCAGCCAGCCAGCCAGCCATATTTGATTATTAATAAATAAAATAATGATTCATATAATTACATACAATTCTTATACAATTTCCTAATTTATCGCGGCACACCGTCAAAGGTTTGGCGGTACGCTAGTGTTGGGAACCAACATTAGTGTACCACTGTGTTGAGAACCACTGATTTAAGCCTTTGAGGTCCGCGATATATTTCAAAATGAGTTAAAATTATTTTCTATAAAATATTTTTTTTTGTTCACTCGCATATCTCCACTTAGTTTTAACAATTATCACTCGAATTTAATATTTATTTAGATTTAATACTTTGTATTTAAATTTGTTAATTGCCATATGGATATGCTATTTGTCCCTGGAGTTTATTATTTACGACTTGGATTTAATATTTGACATCTGGCTTCATTCCTTATTACATGTATTTATTATATATAAGGAATTATTATTATTTTATGTTAGATAGATAATTCTATTACGTCAAGAATTACTATTTTACTTATTTAGATGAAATGTAAAGGATATTAAAACACGTATACGAACCAAAAACTCGTGATATTTGTTTAGTCTGATTATAATATTTCATAATACAAAAGAATTTAATTTTTATTTAAATAATTATTATAGAAATATCAAATAATCAAAAATATATAAAAGAGCGAGCGTATCACCATAAAAATAATGTACAATATTTATAAGCGTGTATTGAATCAATAAGGCCTTCTTCGCTTTTGTAGGCCTTCCACCTTTTCTGTTTGATTCAATGCTTATATTCTTCGCTTCTGGCGGTAGAAAAAGCGTTCTTCTGTCTTATGCTATTCCTCCATGTTTGCTGCATCGACTTTTATAATAAACTAGATGGACTGCTCTCTAATGGCCAGTGGTCAGCAAAAATCAACAATCTAAATATTTACTGTAGTCTGTTCCACGAGTGAAGCGGTTATATTTCGTTCGCGAGAAGAAATATTCATCAAAATACTTTCATGTATAAAGTTTCAAAGTCTCACTGCAATAGTAATTCGTATTTTTATCCCCGATATTATAAAAATCTGAAGGTAGAAAAAGATGAAATTAAATAAATAAAAAATTTCGTAATCGAGAATATTCGTATTCGGAGATTCTTCTAAAATTAAGATGGCGTCTTGTTCTTACGTGAAAAATAATATGAGAAGAAAGATTCTTCGTAGTCAAGTGAAGCAGATTCCTACAATATATCGATGGTGCAGTTCTTTGGTACCTTCAGAGTGGCTCCATACCATGAAAGTCAATAGTCAATATGGAGCAAATAATTAAAAATATATATTTGTATTTTTTTATTGTAAAAATTAGTATGCATCTATACGAAATAAATGCGTGTAAAATATATAATAAACAATTTTTGAAACCACTATTAAGATTACCCGAAAAAACTGATGTGGCTCTCATTGACGCAGAAAGAAACTGATTGAGGTTCTCAACTATTTGAGATTTTCCTATGTGGCTCGTAGTGACAAAAAGCTTGGCCACCCCTGTGTCTCGGACAGACTTTTTATTTTTTTCTTCAAATGGAATCCGAAACTACGACGTCACACCACTCGCAGGTGTCAAGTATTAACACAAACAAACATAGAATCAGACTTTGTTTGGCAAAATTTAAAATAATAATCGTGTAGAAATCATTTTAAGAAACTAAAAAGTAATGAACTGATGCACATCTATTTCTAATTAATTAAATAATTTGTTTTCATTACAATATGTTAATTATCAATTACTTAAATATATTTTTATATGGTTATAATTTTATTAATTTTAATAATAATATTGTCGGATTTGAACTGATTGTAATAATAAAAAAAGACAATTAACAACTGAGCTAAAGAATCACTTGGTGATACGAGACGAGCTGTTTGCAGAACTTTAATTTTTGTCAGAAAATTCTTTATAACAAATATTTGTAAACTTGAAAAACATAATTTTTTTCTTTGTCAGAAACTTCTTTAACTGAATTAATTGTACGGATTAAATATAATAACTCCATTTTATATTGTAAAGCTAACGAAATTAACCGGGAAAACATTTTTATTTTTGAATGACTTTTTGATCGGGAGAGGGAAATGGAATGTTAGACTTGTCAGATAGACTCATAAAATATACCTGAGAGAGAAACAAACCGAGGGATTCAGCGACTCGAGGTCATGGGTCCTGGTTAAAGTAAACTAGAATAATTTTATTTTGACTGTTTTTTTACACCAATGAGATGCAAGACATACACTGACGGAAAAAAAAATCCCAACACCAAGAAAGACTTGTGTTAGATAAACTAAAAAATAGATCATCACAAGGAAGAGTAGAGAAAAATGAAAAATTATCTTCCTTATAGCCGAAATTTCTATTATATCCGAATCCACTATATCCGACAAAAAATACACACAAAACAGATTTTTCGCCAAGACCCGACGCATTTGTCCCTTATATCCGAATTTCCCATATATTCCACTCCCTAATAACCGGCTTCGACTGTGTATATATATATATGTATTACGTATCTTTATGTATTAATTTTAAATACAATAATTTAATTACAGTTAAATAGAAAATATGGATTTATAAAGCATTTTTTTGTAAAAATTCTTTAATTAAAGATGATGTTTATAAAATATTTATAAGTATATTTGAAAAAAAATAATAATAATAATTTGTGTCGCTTTTTTTTAAAAAAATAAATAAAATAAAAACTGAAATTTGTTGCCTAAATGCTGAAAATCTGAAGTTACATCGCTGCACAACTTACAGTTTAGTACATTTTACTAATACAAATCCAATTTTTGTTGTATTTAATTAATGGATATATTTTATTGAATAAACTTTAATCCAATGATTATTATTCAAATATTAAAGTTACTGTGTTTTAAATAAAAACCGCATTTTGGATCTGCTTTTTCATGAATTGTATATTATTGCGTATTTGTTAGGATTTGATTATAAACATAGATTTATTAATGACCAATAATATATTTTATGTTCTGTCACTAATGTCATAAATTTAATCACTTTTAAATTAAGCCAAAATCAATCATTATTCTGGTAATATGAACATATCTCATCATTTCAAAAGTAAATAAAATAATTAAATTATTGAAATTTATTTAAATTATGTTAAAATTTTGGTTTTCAAATACCGCCAAATAAGAAATTTTAGAGTTAATTTGATTCACATTTTGCTTGATTTGTGCTGCCATCGTGTTGTTGCCGTCAGAACTCCTTCTACTAAAAAATACTGTAGTAGATCAATGTTGCTTGTCAATTGTAGTTCTGGCGAGGACCATGTTTAGCAGATTTACTAATTAATTTAATTAATAACCCATAAAGCAATTATTAATTAAGAAAAAATATTAAATATTAAAAATAATTTTTCTAAATTTTTATTTATTTTTTTTTAGTTTTCATCTACAGTTAGGTAATGGTACAGTATTTAGTCATTCATGTATTTAGTGCAATATAAACTACAGTACATAAAAATTCATATTATATATATTGTTATTGCAATATTTATTTCTAATTAAAAAAATTAAATAAGAAATAATGCATTAATAAAACTGTCGATTTCAAGATAAAAATCATTCGCAACATAGGAACATAATGCACAGCATAGCTTATAGGACATGAATTGAACAAATTTATAGATAATTTCGATATAACAATTAAATATAGTTTCTGAATATGAAAATTAATTACACTCAGATATAAATATTATTTTACTGTGAGTGATATAAGTATCTTTTAATTAACGCTTTTCATTTTAGAACGTCAAAATATACCGATCAAGTTTTCCTATTAAACATCAGAATATCGAGCAGAGAAAGACAAATATCAGAATGTCAAGCTGTGAATCTACAAATACTTTCTTAATAAATCGGACTTGTGGACTAAAATAAAATAGTAATAATTGAATCGTTTGTGATGAATGCACTATAAGAATTGCAAAGGCCCCTGGACTATGCTGTCTGGATATTTCTGAAGCTAAGCAATTTATCCAGTAAATTATGTCCATATAATTGGCTCACAGTACTTTAAGTAATTTGTTAATTATTTTTGTTAAATGAGAGAAAATATTTAAATGCTTAATTAAGTAACAAACTTATGCTACGCATTTATAAATATGCCTTAGAGAGAGACTGAATATTTAAGTTAATTTTCACGTTTATTACCTGAGAGTTTTACTTAATATCTTTCGGTAAATCGATTCGAATTTATTTTATTTTCGATAGTAGATACTAATAATTAAAATCTGTTATTTTTTCGAAATATTAATTATGTACTATATATTTTAAAAGAAAGTTATCGATCTAAACTGTTGTCTACCTACTTATTCATATTAAAGTTTTAATTAAAATGATTATCTTTAAAAATTTATTTAAATAACATTTAATTAAGAATTACAATAGATTTATTCATGTAGAAAACCACTAATAAGATACATTATTTTCTATTTTTATTCTTTTTAATATTAAAGTAACACTTATCAAAATCGATAGAATGTATTCCAAATAACCATCTTAATCAAGTATTTAATTTTTATAACATATAACTAGAATAATGAGATATCTAATAGAAAGAATATAAAAGCAATAACATAAGATGCCATAAAAAAAAATTCAATATAATTTATTTAACAGATACTTATGCAATTTAGGATTTAAAGAGTCACTTTAAGTGAATTTTTTCTTATGAGTTCAAACTTTTAGGAATAATGAGATATCTAATAGAAAGAATATAAAAGCAATAACATGAGATGCCATAAAAAAAAATTCAATATAATTTATTTAACAGATACTTCTGCAATTTAGGATTTAAAGAGTCACTTTAAGTGAATTTTTTCTTATGAGTTCAAACTTTTAGCTCTTAGCTATGCTAATAGAAAATATCTGTTTATTATTCTGATGGAATTATGGATTTTTTAAAACATAAACATCAAATATCTCAGAAATTTCATTTTGTAGTGTAGCGTGCAATTGCCGTTAGCCATTCATATGATTTCTAGCAGAAAATTTATTTTGGAAACAAAATATTTTCTATCGCTGGATTACTTTGTATAACTTTACGTATAATGTTTACAATATAGCAACATAATATGAATTAATTTAATCATTTCTGTATCTAATTTTATCAATTCGGCGGCAAATTTAATGATAAAAGCACATTAGATGAATTTTAACACTTAAGTCTAGTCCATGTGTTTAAAAGCATTGATAATGAATGAATATATGTTGGCTACGTCATAGATGTTTACTTTTATGAGGATATAATTTATGTTTTAATGCCACATTATAATTATTATCAATATAAGTTTTAAATTTATTTATGAATATTTAAAATAATAAATATTTTGTATTCATTCATTTACAACTGAGGCTTTCAAATCAAAAATATCGAAGACTATTTTTAATTTGTAATTATATTTATTAAGTTTCGGGTATTCGTATCATTGATTCACTTCTATAAATTAAGATTACAGAATTTGAGTAAAAGTTAACATGAATTCTTCAATTTGAATAAATGAAAAAATATATAGTAAATCAAGAATGATACTTAAAGATGAGTGTGGGATGGTGATGACTTAAAAATGAACGAGTGTCGTTCATTTTTAAGTCATCACCATCCCAAATTTTGAACAATCTCAATGTTTTCTTATCAGCTTAAAAATGAACGACACTCGTTCATTTTTAAGTCATCACCATCCCAAATTTTGAACAATCTCAATGTTTTCTTATCATAACAGTGTTCTTTCTTAAGCTTGCTTGGAATTTTGTAACTTCATTATGACTACTATGATTAGTTTCATCTTATAATTATCTTGGATTTTTATTATTTTTGCTTTTTTTTTTTATTGAAATGGCGTGTTTTCCTAATTAGTTTCTTTAATGATCCAAGAAGTCTTCATATAAATTTGTATTATTTGGATTACTGTTTTGTATTTTCTATTATCTTTATAAGTTTATACATTAGAAATCTTGTTAATTTTCCCGCTTGCATTGCAATCTAGTACATAACGTAAACATCATATATTTTCCTTAAATCTTTTGTGGAAAGGTTTCGGGATTTAAACTTTCAGAACCAAAACTTCTCGATTATATCTTTGGTTTTGAAATAATGCATTGTAAAGAAGTCAATTCTCATAAAGTGGTTTCAATTATGAAGAAATATGTCAAAATAAAAAACAACAGATAAAAACATTATGCTAGTAAACACAGTATTGTGGCGCCATCTGGTTTTAAATAACTCAATAAATAGAAGAAATATCACTAGCTTAAAAATGATTTTAAAATCTTGGTAAAGAAATAATATCAGTGTACTCAACCATTTAGATACTTTAAATTTCTAGTTTATAATTATGTTTTTAATATAATTATTATTCTTGAAAAAAATCTATAAAACTAAAAAACTAAAAATTTTAGTATATAAAACTGAATAATTCCTTTATATAAATCTGGTTAGATAGCAATTACATTTTCATAGTTTATTATTATTTTATGTTTTGAACGTTATATTGCAGCTATTCTTCTGGGTTATATAAAATTAATATTTTTTCGACTCGTAAAAATTCAATATAAGAGAACATATTTTTTTTATATCGCAGAAATACTGGTAGAATCCGGTAACAAAACCATGGCAAAACCAAAGCAGCTCTCTCTCCCTATTCCGCGTTATCCTTTTATTATTATTATTATTTTTATTCTCTATCTACAAATGTTCACATTTTCGCATTTATAAACATTTTTAAGAACTGCACTGTCAACTCGCGCTTCCTTCACACTTGCATATCATATTTTACATTATATGCGGATTAGAAGACTTTAAAAACTTTTGTTATAATTTACTATATGATCTGTTTATTTTATATATAAATCCAGTTATATAGACGGATCTAAACTCAATTTTATAGCTTTTTCGGAAGCTGTGAGAAGGATTTGGCTTATCTCCGAACTTACAGCTACCATATTGTTAATTTTCTTTTCCACAGCGCAAAATGTTCTCTTTGATATTTATAATTCTTATATTTACACTTCGATATTAAATTTTATAAGTTGTTGAATAACTAAATATCTGTCAATCTTCTTCATACTTTTTTAACCCTTTATGTTCTGATTAATTTCTTTGCTAATCGTAGATTTTTATGTCGCACTTGCTGCTGCCAGTGAAGATACGAAAAAAAAATAAAATAAAATAAAAATGTTGGCAATTGTTAACTGCATTAAATTAAATTATAAGCTTAACAAAATCAATTAGTAAAATTCTCAATTTTTCTAATTGTATAAACTACATTTGCTGTTTTATTTCTAATGCAAAAAGCGTCGGAATGAAGCAATTTTCCTAATGTAAATTGTTAATACGGCAATTCGATTAGGCGTTAATATCGAATACTAAAATTCCTTACCTTATTAGCTAAATTAAATTAAAATTAGCATCGCCGAACAAACTGGCAGGATATTCTAAAGGTAAATAGATATTCTGCACTAATTTGTTTAAAATTTACGTTCGTCTTGTAATCGTTCTTCTTATTGGCTTATATTTAGAAGGGGAATAAATTTCGACCTATCATGCGATTAAATATTTAATTCCCACTTTATCAATGTATGTATAGTCACACCTCGATTTAAGTCGTTTTTTTTTTTTGTTAATAGGAAAAAATAAAAGTTTAAGGCTGGATCTCACAGGCATAAAATGCGATGTAAATACGTCGATGTATTGATGCTGATGTTAATTTCGCTATATGGCTAGACGTTGCGTTTTTACGCCGAAGTTCACTCTTGTTCAACTTTCTACGCTGCGCACAAGATACCTTGACAATTCGTCCAATTTGGGTATGATCTGGTTAATGAAACTTATAGAATTATTTAGCAGATTAAAAATGTTATCAGTGACGTTGCGGGATTATTTATAGGAGATATATGTCGTTTTTTAAAGCGTTTATTCGACTTAAGTAGCAAGTCTTGGAACGAATTAATGACGTAAGGTGAGGTATGACTGTAGTTTTAGTTTATTCTTTTCGCTTTGTAAAGTGGGATTTTATTCCAGTTCACAGATTCGATTAAACAAAATTAATATTCTTTCGAACATGTTTCTCTTACCGAGAAAATGTTTATAAGGCCTTTAGGCGAGAATTCAAAGAATGAAAACAAATTCCCTCTTTTCATTCATCTTACTTTTCGTCTGGGAACGTGTGAAGTGTGCAACAACTTTGAAACAATTCGAGTGAATAAAATTCGTGTTCAACTAAGCGAATGCTTATCTCATGTGATTTTCGTAACTTTACTAACATTATTCCTATCTCTACTAAGAAAATTCAAAGATAACAAACGGGTATTTTTGGATTAAACGCATAATAAATTCAGATCAAAGTGTCGATTTAGATAAATGCTTCTATCGATTTGAAAGCTAATCAGCGCAATGTGCATTAATACTACATAAGTAAGTACAGGTACACGTAATCCATCAAATTTCTTTTTTCTTCTTGTTGATTGATTAATTGAATTCTGTCGTTTTGCTTTCGGGTATAATAGCCAGCATGCGAAAATAGTTACGGTAGCGGTTTCAGGCAAAAAAAAATTTAATCAAGTACTAATAAAATATTTCAGATTTAGTAAACAAATTTTCAGTGTAAATAAACGTAACTAAAGCGAATTCATCTCATAAGTGCGTAATGATTTATTTATCTTTTATTTTTTTTGTATTAAGTCAAATAAATTTAGAACTTGATTAAACAAACGGAAATTTATTTTGTACAAAAACATATAAAAGTTTTTTTGTTTAATTTTCATCTTATATATATAAATTTAAATATAAAAAATGCATCCAATTATTTTTCTCATTTAAAATGTCTTCACTTAGCTAACAAGTTTGTTAAAAATAAATTATCTGTGTTAAAATTATTTTTGTTGTCTTTTTTCTCTCGAGGTAAATTTCGGTTGTTAAAAAAGTTGTTAAACCGTTCCAAAACAAAATTATATCTTGATCTATTTAAGCTACAGTGATTCTGAAATTCAGAAATTTAATGAAAATAAATAATTTGCTTAAATTCTAAAAGGAATTTCCTGTTGGTTACCATTTTAAGTAAGATAAAAGCTATCAGCTTAAGATTTTCTACGATCGGACTAGTCCTGCTAAAATATATATTGTATGTTCAAATATGCTACTTATATGCATATATATAGTAATATATACAAGCATTAGATGAACAAAATGAACTTTTTATAATTTGTAATAATTTTTCAGTTGATTCTTGCTATCTCAGTTCAGTTCTGAAACTTGAATTGAGATATCAAGAATGATAAATAAAACTTTTTCAATTATCTTTGAATATTTACTACTTTTTTTTATTCAATTTTTTAATCAGTATATTTTCTATAAAATTAAAAATGATTACATATAATATGAATGTATCTGCTGAATTTAGGGAATAACATGCATCAACAGGCAAGTTATAAATGCATGCAAAAAATTCATTGCAAAATATATTAGACTAGAAATTAACCGCTCATATAAATGAGCGGAAATATAATCTTGTGATTTAATTATATAATATGAATGTATCTGCTGAATTTAGGGAATAACATGCATCAATAGGCGAGTTATAAATGCATGCAAAAAATTCATTGCAAAACATATTAGACTAGAAATTAACCGCTCATATAAATGAGCGGAAATATAATCTTGTGATTTAATTTAATAACGCTATATATATAACGACAAAAACACCTCCGAACTCGTGTAGGGAATAGATCGGAGAAATACACCTCCTAACTCGTATAGGAAATCCCAACATCATTGATGGAATCGTAAAATTGCATCCATTATTACGTTACAGCGCCATCTGAGGACTTTGTCTTTTTTAGAGGAACTACAATTTCAATTTAATTTTTATTCTTTAATTTGTAAATTATTAACAACAACAAATAATTTTGGTTGTTGCAGACATCTGAAGATTAGACCTTTTTAACAATCCTTATTTATAGAAATCAACAGATATCCGAAAATTAGACCCTTCTAACGATACCATAGTTATAGAAATCGGTACAGCAATTCGACTGAAAAAGGGACATCCAGTCAGCCAACCACGTTTGACTATTAATATATGTGATACAATGTATGCAGTTGCTTAAAAATAAAAATATCACATGATATATGTGATTTTTTTTAAATCTCATATTTACTAGCTAAATTTATAAAATTATATACGAAAAAATCGTTATAGCAAAAATTCTGTTATTAAAGTAATTTCCTTGCCTACAAAGAGCAATTATCAAACACATCCACGAGAAGAAATGATCATTTTCAAGGTTATAATCATCATAAATACAATAATGGTTTTCATAGCTTCTTAAGTGGTGTTCCTCATTAATTTTAAGAGCATATCTATATAAACTAATACTTGCGAGATCACTAAACACTTAAAACTATGTAGATCTTTCATCGGTACTTGAAAAGTTTTAATAAGGTAATTAATTAACGCGCATTTTCAAGTTTTTAATCCAGTTAAACTTCGGATTTCCGGAACGATGATTTTGTCAAGAACATTACTTGAATGCAGGAATAAATGCCCGGAGCGTGAAGGATGCTCCATTAAAAACACCATCACGGTTTCTAAATTTTTCTCCAAAGTAACAAATGCGCTTGACATTTAAAAAAAAAACGCAGTTCATTCGTTTGTAGTTATCTGCACCATTCTACATCATTTTTTTTTCTATAATTCGCCATGATAATTATTAAATGTTCCGACTGACACGTCATTAGTTAATACAACTCGCTGGTGAATTATGTTTAATATGCTAGAAATAGCGGTTCATTTCATGTTTGAATTTTCTAGAGATAGGCAAGTAATCATCTGTTTCGTGTTGAGTCAGATATAACAACTTGTCTCGAGTTATAGTTTAATAAAGCAACTTATTGTGTTACTTTCTGCTACAACAACCTTAAACTTATACTCCCTAAGAGATAACGAACGTGACAAGTGGAAACTTATCCGACTATCGTACAAATTATCGCTAATAAAATAAATCTCCAAAGATAACATGTGTGGGATAACTTGGCTCCAGTATAACGCTCACGTTTACTCCCTCTACCATTCAGTCGAGTAAAAATATATTGAACTTGAGACTAGATAGCAGTTTTTCATTAAGTTTGAGAAACTTCAAAAATAAAACAAAAGAAGAAGAAAGAGAAAAAGAGAGAGAGCTTGATTATTCATTGAAACACGTTCAAGAAAGGCGAGGAATACAAGGAAATATAAAACAAAAAAGAAGAAGAAAGAGAAAGAGAGAGAGAGCTTGATTATTCATTGAAACACGTTCAAGAAAGGCGAGGAATACAAGGAAAAGGAGGTACCGAGTTGTCCAACCATCTGTACAGTGTTTCATGTATAATGTAAATCTGAATTTTTATCTTTATAGTTGTTCGTCCCAACAGCTGTAATCTCCGCAATATTTTCTTCTAATATCTACAATCTGTTGGAATTTCTGCCATTTAAATCAATTCTCGAGACAATTTTACAGAAAAATGCCAAAAATGTTAAATATCGCCCGATGTCTTAAAAGCATTACATGGAACAACACATTTTATACAGCATTTTTAAATCGAGTGTATAACGAGAGGAATTTAAGATATTCAAGACGTATAAACTGCAAATTATTTATATTTTCCGACGAAATTTATTCAGAAAAATTACAAATTCATTAAATTTTTTTTTTTTTTAGTTTTATAACGTCGGCTGCGCTTTAAATTTTATCTTCGCTGTAATTTAAAAAGTTTAAATTAATCAATCAATTAATTAAATTCAATTAAATATTAAAAACTTTTATTTAATTAATTTATAAATTTCTAAAGATCCCGAACCGCATTAGAGAGATTGTTTTTTAATTATTAATTAATATCTTAAGGCCTACATTACTTCGATAACTTAGAGAAAATGATTAAAACTTTAGATAAAAGCATAATAAATAAGCTTAAAATAAATGCAAAAATTTAATTAATTGATCAACATTTATAAATTCTATAATGATTACGTGATCGTTTTTCTAATGACGGGACAGAAATGTTGATATTCCTAGATTAAAAAGTTGAATATCCGTTGCCAAAAATCCAACCGTCTAATAGGTAAAGATAATTATAGTATTTTCCAATGTTCCAATCTATCATTGCTCCATAAATTGACGCATTGTGTGATTTTTGTCATCAGAAAAACTTTCTAAAAAGAATCTGCATTGACTTCTAGCTTTGGAAGAAGCCGAACAATTCCCGTTGCAGATGTAATTACAATTACAGGGCGTTGCCTGTCTAGATCATAAAGTATTAAAGATTGTGGTCTTTCTTCTCACCACATTGATCTAATTCTAGCGAAGGAAGGTCCTCTGAGCCGTAAAATTGTCCGTTGGCTTCTATTTAACGATTTATTTCCTTCGGCTTTATCCCTACGTTCATATTGATGAAGGGTCGTCTATGTCGATAGTTGTGATACCACGTGGGTTAGGTACTAGTAAATATTGGATGTACGAGGATTCCAAGATGATAGAAATACATTAGGACCGAATCTATAGGGAAGATTCGGTTGTAAAAAATAGGTTCAACACGCCAGATGACCCATCTCCAACATATCTTGCGTATTTATATAAAAGCAACTCGAGGATTTTACCTCCATCTTTTTGATTTCCTATATAAATTCGGAGGGGGAAAAATTGCATTTTATAAACTATTTTTTTTTTTTTTTTTTTTTAATCTCGAAAGCTGTGACGCGTAAAATAAATTTTTTACTCGGATTCGTCCGTAAACTTAACAGTAAAAAGTTTCGATAAGAAAAGTTTCGTAGATCGATGTCGTTATAGATTAATGAATAAAATCTACGCGATTATTTTAGCGTTAATGTCACCGTTTTTCTTGTCGCTGTAAACTTGTACACTAAACAGGAACATTCTAGATATCTAAAGAAGCGAAACAACGTTAAGAAGAATCGATTTATCAAAAAATTGATTAAATTAAATACTTTACTAAGGCGATAATTTTGAAAATAGAAACAGTTGGAGGCCAAGATGCTATAGAACAAGTCTCGATTGAGCCTTTATTCTCCCTGGTGACCGAAGTAAATTGAAGAGCAAGGAAGCGTGAGAACATCTGTCACTCGCGACTCTGTTCCAATCCTGCATCACGTGATAGATTTTGTCGTGAAGCCTTTCTTCCATTGAGAGACAAGTATTTTCTGATACTGGATGTTCTTCCTACTCATTCATAATACTGTACGAAAAAATTATTTTTTATCTGGCATCTCTCTATTTTTATTTAAAATTCTCTTGCCAAATCTTTGATTCAATCTAAAACGAGTTTCAAAAAAAATTTATATTTTTAACATACCGCAAGTAAAAATTGCTACAGAAAACACTAAATTTAAAAAATGTTTAAAGTTTGTATCCCAATCTAATTAATAAAATATATGAATTGGATTAATTTTAATCCAATTTTTACATGTTTCTGCTTGAATAATAATCTAAAAATTTTTTTATTTTTCTTTTAAAATATAGCATCTTCACAATTTTTGTCCTAAATGAAAAAGAGATTAGAAACGATCTAAAAGTTTTATAAAGTGAAATTTATAAGTAAAAATCGATTTATATATATATAAACCAACTTCAAAAATCATTCCAAAAATGACTCTTATGTTTCCATGGAGACAATATTATTTGAAGATTTTCACAATAAAAAAAAAAAAGGAAAAGGAAAAAGTCATTGTCATCAATCGTGATCTTTCCAAACTTGGTAAGTTGTAAGAGTTGGGATTACAGATCAAAATATCAAAGAACTCTACCGATAAAGAACTTCCAGATTGAATGCATTAATTTTTCATTTTCTACAGATTGTTGTCATGGCCAAAATAATTCATTTTCTGTTATTTATTAATCGATATGGCATTATTTTTAGAAGAGAAGTAGCGGGCGCGCAATCGAATCTTTTCTTCCGCAATCTAATCTAACTGCTTCCATCCATTAACACAATCAGATGCCGATAACTTATCTAAATGGGTTCGATTATCTTAATCCCAATTAATCCCGTTATTCGTTAATTAAATGAGTTCAAATAGCCAAATTCGTATTGTTACAATCGGATCGTTTAAAATTACCGTTATTAATACTGTTTACCTATCTTATGAATTAGATTTACTTCGATTATAAAGCGAAATGTAAGAATTTTTTTAATAAATGAATGGATTTCACTAAAGCAAATGAATGGATTTCAGCTGTTTTAATCTTAAATGCTTTTGCATCGAGATATAGTGGAATGATTTTCTCCACAATAATCATTTATAATGGCGATTTATTTCATAGTTAAATCATTATAAACGCTTAAAAAATCACTTAACATAATTTTTAATAGTTATCATTCAGAAGTTCCCTTTTGATGCGGTGTTTGAATCAACACACGTCACCTTTTCTACATTTTATTTTGACGCTTTTTCGACTATTTGGTGGAGAGTTAGTCAAATAACCAATGCGAAAATGTCCAATAAATGCTCCAGCATGTTTACGTGAACTTTTTCTTCTTCAAAACTATTCTAGAAGTTTTTCGTTGAAAGTTACTCACCCCGAGACTCGTACTCAGGCAATCAAGTTACCATAGTTACAGCTGCACCAATTTCTATTCTGCTATTCTGGGACCAGGTGCTTTCTGCCAATCAATAGATCTATCTCCAAGGATCGAAATCGTTCATCTATTAAACTGGATATCCTCCTCTACTTTACAATGGTAACTATTTTACTTTCGAACATTTTCATCTGTTACCTCGATGCAATAGTGATCTTTCTCTTCTATTATACGTTTTAAGAACTATCGCTGTAAGTCATCTGTCGGGAAAGCAGATTTACTTCATTCCCTATGACTTATTACAGGCACTTTTTTATTATTTTATTGTTATAATAATCGTTAGACAAGTTATAAAAATAAACTCTCTCTATATATATATATATCGATCCATAAAATGCTGGAATTTATAATTTATCACGATTATTCCTCTCGATAACTTTTAAACTTGTAATAATAGAAATTAATAGTGTTAAAATTTGTTTTTTTTTTTTTTATCTTGTGTATACAAAATTAGAGGATATAATAAGGTAGCCTCTAGTTACAATAATCGTTAGACAAGTTATAAAAATAAACTCTCTCTATATATATATATATCGATCCATAAAATGCTGGAATTTATAATTTATCACGATTATTCCTTATAATCCGTTAGACAAGTTATAAAAATAAACTCTCTCTATATATATATATATATATCGATCCATAAAATGCTGGAATTTATAATTTATCACGATTATTCCTCTCGATAACTTTTAAACTTGTAATAATAGAAATTAATAGTGATAAAATTTGTTTTTTTTTTTATCTTGTGTATACAAAATTAGAGGATATAATAAGGTAGCCTCTAGTTACATAAGCACTTAAAAGGCTAAATTATGAACTCCATAATTCTCTTCCGTAATTATAAAGGCTTTTCGGCGGTAATTATAACCCTTAATTACCATTTTAGTAGTTTTCGAAGTGCAGGCAGTCTCTAAACATTACAAGGAATATAAATTTCAGTCCCACGCAGATAGAAGATGTCCAGACTTTTACAATTATTAAGTTTAATAATTTTCTTTCTTTCAGTTCCGTTAGTTAAATTTTCCTTAAATCTATCATTATTTCTCAGCATTCTTAACAAACTAGACATAATTTGCTTTTTTCCCCTGCCTTTAGTTCAGCGCCAGGTTACACCAGATAAAGAATCTAGAAATTCCGCAATCCTCAGCCATAAATTATTCCGGAAATAGAAAAATCTGTCGCATTTTATTAATTTTTTTCCTTATTTTTCCTGTCAAGAACGACGTTAGAAAAATTATTAAATCGAATTCCAAGAGAGTCTAAATTTTGCAACTTGTGTTGTTTCCAACCACGTGACCTCATAAACATGTCTTCCGTTTCTCTTAATTAGAGCTCTAGCTGCTATGGGGCGTCCACTTCCGATATTTCCTGGAAGTCATCTGACTGTGAATTATTCCCATCGTAAAATTGGGTACTGTACCTGCTAAACTCATCTTACTTTCTGGTATGCGTAATAAAACTGGCTTCAGATAGTTTGTGTAGTTTCTGAATGCTCGTATAAAGGTCGAAGAGTTTAGCAGCCTTAAAGTCTGATAAAATTAACAATATTTTTTATTAGTTTTAAAATTTTCATTAATGCTTTCCATGGTTAAGTAACTTGTTTAGAATAACTACTTATTTATTTGATGGAGCACTTTATTCTTTCAAATTTGCTACCATATCCAAGTGAAGATTCGGTGACATTTTTATTTTTATTTTTTTTCATGATTGGATCCGATCACTTCACGCTTTTGATAAATTAAGTAACGATATCCAAACTTTCGTCGATGTAAATGTTAGAAACATAATGTTTATCGGATTTTGCAACAGTTTTCTAGCTAACACATCAAAGTAAAAAAAAAAAAAAAAAGTTATTTGAACAGAACATTCTTTCATTGCTCTCTCGAAAAAAAAAAAAAAAAACAGTTATTTGAACAGAACATTCTTTCATTGCTCTCTCGTTACGTCTTGGCCATCGAAGCCAATGACCTATGCACGTCTTGTATAGGAAAAAAGAAAAGAATCTCTTATTACATTACATTGAAGACAAAAATCGCCATCGAATCATGAAAGTTTTAAATTACTCCTGTTACAAAAAGATTCGTTTAGAAAAAGCATTTTGGAAATTACACATCTCCAACTGGTACGAATACGTGGAAGTATAAGTTTCGCCAATTTTCTTTTTTTTTTCTTTTAATCCTTTCAGAATTATGATTTATAGTTTGATGTTTTTATTTTTTAACTTCTTTATAAACTCTTTCCGGAATCAATTCGTAGAAATTAGTCTATCGATTTTAACGATTTTCGTTTCTCTTATCTTCCGGAGAAAATGCTGCGCGTAGAATCGAATGTTATTATAAATCGCTCTAGGTTATCATCATTCAGTAGAGCAAACTTTCAACTAATTATTTGTCAAATTTTCTTATTAATAACAGCAAAAAGTATGGAACAAGTTTATTTTGAGCGTTTTATGCGTCCAAAAGTGGAAATTCTTTTTATAGATTAGGATAAATTAATTTTTTTTTTTATGAAGGGAAGAGCATCGATTCGAATTTTTTCAGCCGGTGATGAGAGATTTATGAAGACGATGAGTGAATAAAATGAAGTATAAATGAAAAAAAAACTAGTGCATAAAGTAATTCACAATTTTTAAAGCATAAAAAATGCGAACCTGTTGCGATTTTCTAGAAGGGAGTTTAAAATTCACTAGACGAATAGAGTAATAATAAACAGTTTTCCTCTCTCCAAATAGAATTTTATTAACAAACAACTTGCGTAACCATTGAAGTTTTCTATTCAATATTCTTTGCACTTTTTTTTCTCCTCCGATTCATTATTATTCTTAAACATTACTTAGGCCAAACATAAACATCCTATTCAGAACACACGCACACTCCCCTTTCTGCAGAATAGCTAACCGGAATTTAATGGATGAAAGAGCAGTAAATATTAAATAATTTAAAAGCATCCTTCCACAAAACTCGTAAAGTGGATTGAATTTTAAGTAATTATGATGAAAGGACTCGAAGAATTGAATATGAGAAATATTGAAAGTCGTATAAAGTTCGATAATTCGAGCAGAATTTCAACTAGTTTTAGTTTTAATTAAAGAGGAAGTTCGTCGATGAAAATAAAAAGAGAAATCGAATTTTGTTTACGAGCAATCGTTCAACTTTACAAATCAGAGTTTGGAGAAACATCAGTGGATACATCAGCCATTACTAATAAAATTACCTCACGTTGCTAACAATTCCGATAAAATAAACATTGTTCTGCTAGAAAGAATTGAAAAATTCTGATGTAGCCAGATTGCCTAGACGACTCCGACGGAAATATTTCTATTTTTTAATAATAAAAAATAAACCTTTTAAATGTATTTCTGAGTTAACGGCATTAATTAATTCCGAGACTGTTTTAATTAAGCTATTTTTATTAAAACTAAAAAAAATATATAAGAAAAAATTGTTTTAGAGAGAGAACGTTTTAATCAAACTCTATTAAAAGTAAAAATAAATATTGTGCTATAATTTTTTCTTTACTTTCTCTTGATGGAAAAGCAGTTCTTAATGCATTTCTATGGCGAAAAAATATATGGCATTTGTTGTTTTGATTCTATCTCCAAAAATAAAAATAAAGAGTTTTATCTGTCGGAGATAACAGAATTACGAATCTCGCTGCTACACTTTGGTAATTTCGTTTTTCTTCTTTCTTAATTCCGTTCTTGACTCCATTTTTAATTACTTGGACTTTTCTCTCCTTACCTTGAATCGAGTGACACTTTAATCTAAAAGGCCATGTTGCTCTAGCTGCCATTCATTGAACTTTAATATTTCTTCTGCAAAACTTGTTTACTCTGACATCTTATTAACTGTTTCTGCTCTTGATTGTCTAACAAGATGACTTCTCTTCTTTCCTTAATTAAATTGTCAAAAATAAAAAAAAAAGATTATTTAAGAGAGAAATTAAAATATTCTTTAATCCTTTTGTATTTTTTATGCATACTTATAAAAAGCCTTATTCAGTTTTCTAAGAAAAAAATGTCCACAAGAGAAAATTGATTATTACTGCATTTTTTTCGAACATTTTATACTGTTTTTGTAATTGTCTGTTTTAAATTAATATATTTTTTCCTCCCAGAATTCGAAGTAAATTATTTATTTAAGTTTTTTTTTTCGTGTTAGAATAGAATCTATGAACGATTAAATCTTCATTTTTTTATCTTATATTTATATTAAAATTTTTGTACTCTGTTTTCGTATCCAAAGACTTTAATATTTTATGTTTAAATGCATTTTTTTTTAAACTGCAGATAAAAATTTTCTTATTTTCTTTTAGAAAATCTCTCCGGGGAAAAGCGCTTATGATATTCGTTCTGCAGTCTATTGCTCTTTATACTCGAAGACAAAAGAGTTTGTTTCAGTTATCCTTTGAGTGTCTTTGACTTCTTTTTATTATCTGCATAATCTTATTACGATTGCAAGCAATAATGGCGAAAACGTATCGTCCTCTAAACGGTATTATTGGAGAAAAGACTTTAAAACAGGACAATAAATTTAACGAGACTTCATTATATTTCTGGAGGAAGAAAAACCATTATAAATGTCTATAATTACTATCATTGTTGGGATTTAAGCTAAAAATAGTTTCTGCTCGTTACTCTTCTCTATTTATCTTAATTCCAAATGGTTTATTCTCTTGAAAAGTATTTTTTTAACCCGTAATCGAGAAAACAATTGTCCGAAACGGAACATTGAATCTAAGATGATTTTCGTCTTACTATCGCTTAGTTTCACTCGTTAAGTTGTACTGCTTGACCCATTGGAAGAAAATGCTATACATTATATGTGGTAAGACCCTATAATCAACCCTGACAGATGGTAGGTATACCCTACAATCGCCATTTTGATGGTTGTCATCTGTAGGATTATCTTTCCATTACTCTGCTGTCGCTTATCTCGAATTTTCTTCTTTCTTGCCCGGAAGATTACAGTCGTAATTTGTCGTTCAGGTGCTCAACGTATCGAATTATACTTTTTTCAAAGCGAAATTCTCCACCAAGTCGTTTCTGATAGGAAGGAAAAACATTGAAAGATCGTTTCATCTGTTTGCTGTATTTAGCGATTTATATCTTTAAATAGATTGTTTCTGAGATTTATTGGATTTAGTTTAGAACGTCTAAGGCATAATGGGCATTAATGCTGGCTTAGTTTCATCTCTGTTTTTGTGAATTCTTTTCAGATTAGAATAGATCCCCTTTAATAAATTTGTGAATGTAAGAACTGCAAAGAGAAGAATCAAGCTCTCTTACAAAAGAAGTATAATAAAAAGTTGAATTCATCGAGATGTTTGTTGAGTAAAATATTTAATTAAATTTTACAAACTTGTGACACGAAAGTTTGTCGTTTTATATTTTTCCCTGTACAGAAACTCTGGTAAAAGTCGGAATTTATATTATCTAAAAGAACAGCAACAACAGAAAACTGAAAATTGTTGTAATTTTCGATTTTTTACGTTTTATTATCGACGGAAATGCAACTGAAAACATAGTTAAGAATATTGGACTAAACTAACTTTCGGACGGCATAAATCTATTTTCTAAAATTAGATTTAAAAGCAATCCGCAAGGAAAATCACGTAAAATAAATAAATGAACAGATATAAGAATATTTTTTTTCTTTTATTTCCTTTCATCTGTTTGCATATAATACAAACTTAGATTATTAAATTTCTTGTGGAGCAACAACATCTTATACGTTTTGTCTGTCCGTGTTTATCGATCCGGGTTATCGCCATTTTTATGTTTAATTTGCAAACATAAATTTGTTTACATTCCTTTAATTAACTGTTTACACAATTACTAAATAAAAATTCTTCTCGGCAAATTTAATATTTGTCATTGCGTGTCTGCATTGTCCGATCGCTATTAAAATAGTCTTCTGTACACATTGAAGAATTTTGTAAGAAGGAAATATTACAGTTTGCTCTAGAAGATTGAGTAAGTGATTTTGGGCAAAAACCGGCGTTAAATATCATCTTAGTATCCTAATCCTTCCATTTACTTGACTATTATCTACAGACAGGAACTATTTTCACGTTTTTGTTGCAACAACATCTGCAAGTTGCAGATAGCACGTTTTTATTGCTTGTGCAGCTGGGATCTCGCACTGATGCTGAACTATGTCATTGCCAGTTTTGTCGAGTACGTAGCAAAATCGAATCTGCTGAATTATTTGCAATATTCTGTTAATGTAAGCGATATTAGGTAATCAAATTTAGATTGCCTACGGAAAAGTCATTTTTAGTTCGCTTAGGATTTTAAGAAGTCCTCGCTACTCCATTTTTTATCTGTGATACACGTTTTATTTTATTTACTTTATATTCTCGTAACTTTACCTGTGAAAATTCGAGTTGGCTTTTAGCTGGTTACCCGTTCTTCTTCATCTTTTCTAGATATGTTAAAATCCAAACTAATTAATTAAATTTATAGATTTTTTTTTTCTTAACTTGAAATCGTCGCTTCTGAAACGTGGGCGTTTTATTATAGCATCTTAAAGTGATGTTTACGCTTCAATGTCAGTTTAATGTGCATCAATCATCGGTTTACAACCGTTGTCAATGAAAGAGAGAATATATATTTTTAGTAACGAATATAATTTTCGCTTCGTGACAGGCAAATACTAATTAGATGTAACAATATAAAGAGAACTGTTTTACGACTAAATTACTACTGTTTAGTAAGTTCGTGGCAATAGCATGAAACACGCCACTGTAAAAAATGATAGATCATTAAAGTAAAAAGTATGTTAGCTCTATTAGTTATTAAGCTTATTTTTTTCTAATATTTATGAGATCCGGTTAACAGAATAAATCTTATTTTCTCCTCAAAAAGTCGTTTTAATATCAGAATAGCATTTTAGAAAAAGTATGTTAGCTCTATTAGTTAGTAAGCTTATTTTTTTCTAATATTTATGAGATTCAGTTAACAGAATAAATCTTATTTTCTCCTCAAAAAGTCGTTTTAATATCAGAATAGCATTTTCTTCAGCATTTTTGCAGCAAATAAATGTGTCTGTATCTCTTATTAGAAAGCATAGTTGGTACAGTTGCATACAATGCAAAACCCAGCAAGAATGGTATCGATAGATAGGGGGTCGAGATATGCAAAATATCTCTAATGAGCTAGGGGTCAAAGATCAAAGGTTAGCAAGATATACACCCGTCTACGTAGAATACGTAGCAGAGCGCGGGAACAGACCCGTCGCGCTGCACACCGAAACACATTGTCAAACTACATGCAATGTGAAACTTTCAGTCTCTATATCTCGTTAAACTTTGCCCTTTGACCTCTAGTTCATTAGGGATATTTTGTGTGTCTCGATCCCCCTATCGATCGATACCATTTTTGCTGAGTTGTATGCAATTGTACCGCATGGTTTACTGATGTTTCGATCATTAAACCATGCAAATATTTAAGAAAACAATTGTATGATTCAAAAGATTTATTTAAACTTTTAAAATGTTTTAAATATATGTAAAAATTCATTGCGTTTGCATAAATAAAAAAGCATAAAACTTTTAATTAATTATAAAAACGTCGAATGAGAACTGTATATTGTCATCTGGAAAGTTTTGAAAGGTGTCAAAATAAAAAATGAGAGTGGAGCTATTAAAATTCCGTCCACTAAAACGATTTTATCGAAAAGTTATTGCCAAGCACGAAAACGGCCATAGTATAACAATTGCAGTTTGTAGAAGCATCCCTAGATGGCTATTTCATCTCACAGAAGGAAAAAGAAGAGCAACAACATATCCCTACTCGCAAGACGTGCAGACGTGATGTGCTAACAAAAACACCATCTGTTGTGCAGCATATCGATGAAAAGAAAATTAATAAAAAAAAAAAAGAAGAAAATCAAAATTTAGAAAAAAAAAGAATGAATAAAAAATTTATGTCTATTACAGTATCCATTTTTCGGATTATCAATTAAACTACTATAGCAATGAAGTGAAGTTATGTCAGTCACAGCTGGCGTGATGAATTGTATAGTGATGACGTCACGGTGCAGTAAAGATATATTATATGGTTGTGGCAAATTAACCGCAATTGCTGTTTTTCTTTCCACTTCTTTATTTTGAGACAATCATCATTTCTCCTTCTGTCAAAATCATTCTGAAGATTTGAAATGTTTAAAAAATTTTTTGTCATCTCTTTCTGAAAACAGAAATTATTTTTCAAACAAACTTTATCATTTTTTCTTCTTTTTTTTATAATTTTCTAAAATAAATGTGTTCGGCATGCACGAATCTCTTAAGAATTTTTACGAGGAAAGAAAATTAAAAATAAAAAAAAAATTCTATTTTTCTTCTACCAAGGGCTAGAAAACAAAAAACTAATTTTTAATTGGAAAATATAGTACTTGCTAAAAATTGAGTAAATTTAAAATATTAAAAATTTCCAAATATAAAAATAATGTAAAAACAACCATAAATCACTTGCAAAAAATTATTTTTCTTTTCAGTTTTAATAGTTTTATCATTAAAATTATGCAATTAGTGAAGAAGGGTGAGTAAAGAAGAAAAGTTAATGTTTATATCATTAATAATGCTTATTATTTCCACCTTAGACAGTTAATTTATGTAAAAAATCTTG
The DNA here is from genome assembly GCA_000484575.1 of Olivierus martensii. Classification (NCBI taxonomy): domain Eukaryota; kingdom Metazoa; phylum Arthropoda; class Arachnida; order Scorpiones; family Buthidae; genus Olivierus; species Olivierus martensii. Next base: position 28,611 of record AYEL01064390.1, read on the forward strand.
AACATTTTAATTTATTCCAAAACATATTTTAAACGTCGACAGAGGACAGACACGCTGAAGGATTTATTTTAATATATCAACTTGTTAAGAGAGAAGACGAAAATGGCTATATAAGATTTCAATACATAAATACAGTAATTCCCAACTAAGTATAGACTTAGCAAAATTTAAAATGGGGAAGAGTATTAAAGTTCTGAAGACGTTCTTAAGTTGCATCCAACAAAAAAAAAAAAGAGTGTACTTAAGAAGACTTTCGCTAGAATTTTCTTTCAATTTCATTTTTCGATTTGCTTAACACCTTATTGACTTTATTTCTTTAGGAGGAAAGAAATTTAAATAAAATATATACGTGTATAAAAAAAACCTAACAAGTAAGAAAAAAAATAATAATTTTGCCTGCTCATTAAAATGTGAAGTGGCGTTATTCCCTCTTAAAAGTATTTTTCATCAAGAGAAACTTATTCAAATGAGTTCTTGCATATTCCAATCAATAAAATTCAATAAATGGAAAATTTCCTGAGACATTTGAACTGTGATAATGTATTCGGAGGATAATGTCATATCGGTAATCGAAACTGTATAATATATGCGAGGATTGCGAAATCTCGACTTATCCTTTAAAATGAGCTTGCTTACAGAAATTTGAATTATTAATATATCTTACCCCACTAGCAGCTTCCGGTTGTGAACGACACTTTCTAAAGTTTGACAAAAAAAAAAGAAAATTTTAAAAATTAAAAGAAAGTTTTTCTGTTGAATTTTTTATTAAGAAGAAAATGATACTTAGGTGAGCGAGGATATATAGGTTAGAATGATTGTTAGAATTTTATACTTATCTTGGCAAAGGTGTTGTTCGATATAGATTTTGCTTATGGAAGTTGCTGCATAAAGGTCACATAAAAATATTATAGTAAATTTTAAAATGTTTGAAATTTTTATTCATATGGATTGCTATCTGATTATAAAAATGTCAGATATTGTTTAAATAAAACTAGAAATTACCCGCTCATATAAATGAGCGGAAATATAATATTGTGAATTAATCTAATAATACTGTATATAACGACAAAAACACCTCCGGGTGTACGGAATCCAAGATGGAATCGTAAAATGGCATCCATTATTATGTCAGAGCGCCATCTGCGAATTCTGTTTTTTTTAGAGGAACTACAATTTCAATTTAATTTTTATTCTTTAATTTTTAAATTATTATTAACAACAAATAATTTTGGCTGTCGCAGACATTCAAAAATTAGACCTTTCTAACGATACCATATTTAAAGAAATCGTTACAGTGGTTCGATTGAAAAATGGACATCCAGCCAACCAGCTACGTTTAACTATTAATATTATCATGATTCGATGATTTCAGTTGCGTTAACTGACCTTCATGACCTTTCTGTACGTTAAATAATTTTGTTTTCAATTTTTTAACTGATTATTCATACTTATAATCATACCTACTAATTTAAATTTGATTTTATATCGAATATAGAGTTAGAAAATATTTTATTTTGTCTACTTTGCTCACTTAATAAGATGAGATTAATTAAGATGAAATTAATTTAAGATTAATTTCAAACTTAATTAATTCGAGATGGGTTTATATTTTGCTCAGAACTTCAAATATCAGGTTACATAATCCTTAAATATATTCAGTTTTCTGAGTCTCACTTAAAGTGACAAATTTATACTGAATTTGCATGTATAGCAATTATATACCAGAATAACCGAAGTTGCTCATTTGCATATTTTATATTCTGAAAGTTGAAAGATATTATCTTAAGCTTTTCCCGTGATGATGGTTTGCACTCAAATTTAAACTCGGTCAATAAATTTTTATTGCTCGGTCTAGTTTGCGAATCCTTAATATTAATGCAAAACCGAGTTTCACATTTCCAGTTGTAATTATTTTATTCTCTGACAATATTTGGATGATAAAATATTAATCTGGAAAATATTTTTGTTGTAAACTGCAGTTTGATCGGGCTGTGATGATATTACTAATGCAGTACATTTACTCGATTCTTAACTGTTTGAATTTTTGAAATTTTTATAAACTTCTTAAATATTTTAAGTAAATTTTATTTTTATTCTAAAATATGCATAATATGCTGTAATTACGTATACACGATAAAATTCTAATTACGCGGAGCAGTATTCTTTCTTTTAGTAAACTGGTAGTTATTCCGGTAATTATTTATATTTTAAAAAGTATAAACAATTACCAGAATAATTAACAGTTTAAATTAATTCTTCATAAAAAGCTATTTAAACTTCGAATGCAGCTATTCCTTTTATAATGCTTTAATTATCATATATGTTAATAGTCAAACGTGGCTGGCTGGCTGGATGTCCATTTTTCAATCGAACCACTACCGATTTCTATAAATATGGTATCGTTAGAAAGATCTAATTTTTGAATGTCTGCGACAGATAAAATTATTTGTTGTTAATAATAATTTACAAATTAAAGAATAAAAATTACATTGAAATTGTAGTTCCTTTAAAAAGACAGAATTCGGAGATGGCGCTGTAACATAATAATGGATGCCATTTCACAATACCTTCATGGATTCCCACACGAGTTCGGAGGTGTTTTTGTCGTTATATACAGTATTATTAGATTTATTATATTCTAAGGTAATTTCTAGTGTTAATTATTTGAACATTGTCGAGTTATTAGCATATTCTGAAAACAATAATAGCGATACTATCGAATTATTTACGAAAATATTCCGGAATTATTAAGTTTTGACTGGAACAATGTGTTAAATGCTTCAAAACTATTTTTGTGAGACTGAGTGGAACAATGCCTTCAAATTCTCTAAACGGTGTACTGGAATAATGCTTTAAAATCCTAAAAGGTATCTTAATTAATGAAATTGTGGGTAGAAAGATCTAAATTATGATATACGTAAATATCGTTTTAAGTTTATAACAATTTTCTTCGATTTTTTTATTTAATAAAATCGAAATCTCTTGCAAAAATCTAATTTCTCGTTTGGATATTTTTATAATAATATTAGAGAAAATAATTTTAAATATTTTTCAAAAAATATTTATCATTCTTTTAATCTTATTAGAGCTACCTTTAAGATTATACTTGTTAGTAGAGAACATGGATGAATATACTGAATTTTTTATTTTTATGTTTGAGAGAAGAAGAATAAACTATCTTATTAAATTTTTGATTGACAAGTGAGTATATTATTTACTAAAGATTATTTTCTGTTTAATAATTCATGGCATCTATCAAGAATTATTTTAGTATTAAAAGCAAATTGACAGTTTATCTCTGATAGCATCTGAAGTAGAATACTGTTATCTATTGTAAATAGAAGTAAATGTGATTTTCCGGATTCAACCAAGCTAGGAATTAATCTAGATTCTGGAAAAAGTATTATTAATTTTAGCGATTGTAACTCTCTCCCTCTAAATTCCCATTAGATCTAAATGTGGAGGGATAAAGGTTTTAAATTCCGATCGATTTCACTTAAATAAGATTGATTAATGCCGAGAAGTGAGAATAGTAAAAGAAGTGATAGACTTAGTCGAATCAAAAAAGTTTTAAAGAGCAAAATTTCTTTGACTTCGACAAGGTGATTACAAAATCTATTTTCTTTTCTTTCATCATTATAAATCCCATTTGCTTCAATCTAATTCCTTCGACATTTTAGCACCAAGTTGGATCATTCTAATGGTTCTCTGAGGTTTGTCAGCAGTCCCTAGCGCAGTGGAAAAAATTAGAGAATGCCTAATCACGAAAGAAATGAAAAAATAGATCGATCGGACTGGTTATGAGAGATAAAAGTATAAATTTTAGTAAATAATATATTCAACCGCTTACTTTTTTTGCAATTTTTAATCAATATTAATTTCTCAAAGGGCTGAGATATCATTAACCGAAAAATTAGAATTGCAGATAAAGAAATTAGTTTCGATCTAGTGTAGTTTACTCTTCCGATAATATCTGCTTTAAAATGCGTAAATACACAGAAACAATTTTCTTATCCTTTTTTTTTATAATAAGAAAATTAATTTTATGAGTATGACCATTACGTAGATGATATATGTCTATAGAGTCGAGTTGATGAATAAATTTGTAATTAAATATATTTATGACTTCACGCGTTATGGTTCTCTTGCCTTTAATGTATCAAAACCTCTAATAAAATTTCACATCTGTATAATTCCCGTTTCAAATTTATAATCGATAAAACTAAATCAAAATTCTGCAGTTTTAGATATAAAATGTGAATTTATCTAAAAATAAAAATATAGAATTCCTGATCAAAAATTTCGGATGAATTTTAATTTTGTTAATTGTGAGGATAACCGCATATTTTTCAGATCATTAAGAATTTCTAAAATATATAGTAATCCCTGGAGTTACATTATAAAACAGAAATAATATTTATGATCTAAAGATACGCATTATTTACTTTTGTTTAAATTTTTAAATCTAAAGAAATTGGATTTTTTTTTCAAATTAAAATGTAAAGAATATTATATGCATGCATTGAATTAAATAAGATTTTTATCTGTAAAATTTTGAAAAAATTACTATCGATTGTTCAATTTAAATTTTATGATGCAGACTTTTAAATGGATTTTTTTTAAATTATCAATTTTCAGATAAATATTCGAGATTCCCTATAAAACAGAAGAAAATTTGAGACTGTTAAAGACTTTTAAAACCAGAACATCGACTAGGTAGAAATGGAAATCGTTTCAATTTTTCTCTTGGGGAATCCAAGAGCAAATCTGTTTATGCTTCATTCTATTCCTCAAGAGTGGCTAGATTTTTAATAGCATCTCATCCATCCTATAAATTTTTAAAATATGTAAATATTAATCATTTCTGCATCTTTATAAGGAAGAGACCATAATATTTTTCATAGTTATAGCTTTAATAATGGTTTAAGAGTTAATAATTGTATAATTTATAGAATTACGTTAATAATAAAATCAAAAGCATCAAAATAATAATAATAATATTTTTTTCCAATAGGAGAAAGTTTACTAACTTTCCTAAAGGATTTTAAAATTGAATCAAATGGAATTTCCTCTCTAGAATAAGTAAAATTTTCTATTTTTTTTTTTTTTTTTTTTTTTTTTTTTAAAATAAGTTAGTAATAGACTTACAACTATGTTAATACCTAAAACTAATAAGTTTTTTTTTTTTGTTTTTTTATTTTTTAGATCACTTAAATCTAGAATTTATTTCCCATCAAAGATAAAATTATATCGAAACATATCAAACCTTTTAATCGAATGGCAGTAAAAAATACTACAATGATCAAAATATTATAATTTAATTAACATTTTATAGAAGAAAACTAAGTTTCAATAATATACTCTATCTGTAAAATCCATATCAGTCTTTATAGTCAGATTGATATCGTTTTTAACAGAGTTTCGTTTTTGTCAATGTGATTTTTTAAAAACGAAAAAAATTTAATTCTAAAAAAATATTTAACAAATTTATCAATTATACTAATTGAAAGTATAAATTAAAAAATATTTTATTTACGAATTAGTAAAGCTCTAAAACGTTAAATGTTTTTGTGAAATTTTTACATGATGCGAATTTTCTTGAAATGTGTATCCTCCCTAAGAGTTAAAAAGTTTTAAAAGAAAACTTTATGGTCTTTCCAATTTCTATAGGGTCGTCATTCATCTATGAAATTTTCAGAAACCATAAATCAGATTCAAAACAAAATCCAAAATTTCATCATTACTGACAAGAGAGAGGAGTCATTCGTATGTAATAATATCACAGGAGAAACATAATGTTTCAGATGAACAGCGAAATATTTGCCCTATATTTGCATATAATATAGGATAAATCATTTATATTAATAGTCAAACGTGGCTGGATGTCCCTTTTTCGTTTGAACTACTGTACCGATTTCTGATCCAAAATTTCAACGAAAACTTTATCATTACTGACAAGAGAGAGAAGTCATTCGTATGTAATAATATCACAGGAGAAACATAATGTTTCAGATGAACAGCGAAATATTTGCCCTATATTTGCATATAATATAGAATAAATCATATTAATAGTCAAACGTGGCTGGATGTCCCTTTTTCGTTTGAACTACTGTACCGATTTCTATAAATAGGGTATCTTTAGAAAGATCTAATTTTTGAATGTCTACGATATCCCAAATTATTTATTGTTATTAATAATTTAAATATTAAAGAATAAAAATTACATTGAAATTGTAGTTCCTCTAAAAAGACGGAATTTGCAGATGGCACTGTAACATAATAATGGATGCCGTTTTACGATTCCTTCTTGGATTCCCTACACGAGTTCGGAGGTGTTTTTGTCGTTATATATATAGCATTATTAGATTAAATCACATGATTATATTTCCGCTCATTTATATGAGCGGGTAATTTCTAGTATTTGATAATGATAAACTTCATCGGAAATTCGTGGTCATAGCTGTAGGAAATCCTTATATCTACCTCGGACAAAATGTCATACACACATTGCCGTCCTTATTGATAATCATTACAGACATATTTCCTAGAAAACAGGTTATTTACAAAAATCATAAAACGGAACATTGCATATTATACAAAATAATATCAAATAGTGCAAAAATTCGACATTATATTCCATAAACGAAAATTTATGCTTCAAGCTTTCTAGGCTTTATAAACCTAGTAAGATGTCCTGATACCATCGTAAAAATATGATATTATCATAATATTTTATATTTTAACAACAATAAAATTGTTATTTTTTATTTTTTTATCATCAAACGCATTTTAAAATTGCATTTTTAATATGTGAAAACAAAATGGTATAGCAGAAAATTTTCGAAAATGCACAAAGCACTTAATCTGTTAGCACCATAATATAATATTTAATTTTCCGCCTATTTTACCTTATAATCGAGCAAAGATATGAATATAAATTGATCCTTAGCTTTTAACTTTAGTTTTCATGAAAAATTATCTCTCGTTTATAGAAACAAAAAGTAGATCGCGACTAAATATGTCATGAAAAAAAGTGAGCATCGTTGTACAAGTTAGACTAATGATTTACGATATCACTCTAAATGACGCTAATTTGATCAAATATCTTAAAAATCCTTCAAATAATAATTATTTATGAATTTAATTAACTTCAAAATAGAAAAATTATTGACAAACAACCGATCTTTTTATTTAAAAAATGTTATTTAATTAATTTAATATTAAAAGTGAACAGGTATGAAAATGGAGTAATAAAGCATTTAATATTAAGTATACGCTTTTGGAAGTGTAACACAGGACGAACATTAGCTCGTTCATTAATCACTCTCTTGTCTGCTTGGCAGAAACTGTTTCGCATCAACAAACTTTAACCAATCTTTAATTAACTCACCTAACTTACGCGTAGTACTGTTATGTATATATGCGCATAAACGTTGATCAAAATTGCGTTTTGCCCCACCAAAAGTTAGATAATTTGATTAAAGTTAAACACTAAACGAAATTTTAATATCTCAATGGCAGTAAAAAGGAAAACAAAGGAGAAAACGCACTTAAATATGAGAAATTAAATTAAAATGCACGCTATAAATCGAATATAACTGGAAAGACTTGGAATTTAAACGAAATTAATCGCCTTACGATGAATAAATTTATTCATTTTGCATTTTTATTATTATTATTTTTATTTTTAAAAATGAACGGTATCGATCAACCGCCAAGATATCGGTTAGTTAATTAAGGTTTTTAAGATAAAACTCGTAGCCAAATTAAATACGGGGAAGAGAAAAAAGTGTCTTCGTGCAATTTTATAATTATTTAATAATTCATAAATAAAACTTTAAACTAAAGTAATAAAAATAAATTTTATTGTCAATAATTAAATACACTGCCATCTCGGGACGGCTAATTAAACTAAGTTATAATTAAAATAACAGGACGGTGAATAATTTGTAGACTGTCTCGTTTATTTAGCGAAAGTTTTAAGGATGACAATTATCCGCACACAAAATTATCTGTAATCTTTAAATTACTAAAGTGTAAAGTTAGTATCTTATCGGATAAAACAATTTGACATCTATGGAAAGATGATGACATTTTAATGAAAATTAAAATTATCAACTGTCAGATTAACGTTCAAACAAACAATGTCTTCCGTTTTAATATTTTATTAACTTAAGCTTGATGATTACGTTATATTTTAAGTAATATTACAGTAATAATTTTCAAATTAAATCTATATCATAACATTATTTTAAAATTTATTCAGTCGCTAAATTTGTTATTAAACTGGCGTTTAGATATATGATTTATTAACGCAGTTTCATTATAATAAAATCAGCTTATTCTGTTATTATTTTATGTCTTCATTTTTTCTATAGGTCCACAAATATTTCATGCACCAAATAATAAAAAACATTGAAATTTTAAAATGCTGTTCGTTTATTGAACTACGTAAATCTATTTGCCCATTAATTTTGGAATTCGTACGTGATGCCATTACAAGATGACTGAAATTAGTTACTCTTGAAGTCTTTAATGATGAGGGTTCTTCGTCGCTTTAAGAGGAACTTGTTAACTACTTAACATTCTATATATTTACTGAAGACAGCGGCCGTTCGAAAGTTCAAATATATTTGGAATTTATTTATTGCATATGAAAGATATTTTTAAACAAGTAATCGCTTTCCAACTAACAATTAGTAAGCAGAGGAAATATTCTAGAATCCACTATTAGAGTCGTCCATACCGTTGTGGAAACTGCCAACAAGTGAAGAATAGAAACTGAAATTAACCCAGATCCTCCAGATGGAAATCCAACTCTTTATCATGAAGCTATCCGGACAAACGAAAGATATTTGGCTTGCTTAAAAGATTATTTTTGGTAAAAATAGCTACAACGTTCGGTTAGATTAAAGTGGGACAATGCAAACTTTGCACTACAACTAGCTAAGTGATCTATTGTGCAGTGCCTTTATTCGGCCATTTTTTGAGCCATCATAGGCTACATGTAAATAAATAGGCTATGTCCTAATCTCCCTGAAAAAGCTGGAGTTTGTGACTTTGCATGCATTTCGGATAGTTATAACATTATTTATCATTGACAGAAACTATTTATAATTTTTGAATTGTTGAGCGACAACGTTCTAGCTTTTAGGTGATTTATTGATTTACTTTAATAATATAAAATTGGCTTATTTATTAAAGAAATTAATTCCCTTATAATTAAATTAAGAGAAAGCTTATTACTGATCGCATAAGCTGCGATCAGTTATAAACTTATCTATTGCTTTGGAACCTATCCTTTTCTAGAAAGTAATAACATTATTAGTAAAAACTTTATTATGTCTGCATTTGTAAAATATTTTATACATTTTTATATAAAGAAATTTTGGTATATAATAAATTGATAAAGATTTAAGAATCTAAAGCAATATAACTTTAGATTTAGGTAACTTTTCATTGGAATTCTTTTAAAAATACCTGTATAGTGATTATCGTTACTCCATTTATCCAAATTCCGAGAGAAAAAAAGGATTTATACCACCTCATTTCTATAATCGGCTCAATGAATACAATATAAGTGTAGACTATTTTGTATTTGACGTCCCTGCAACAACATCGAATAGCATTAAGGTGTTCTATTCATTTTTCAGGTTCTAGAATGTGACATCATAAAAATTTAAATGCATTTTTTCAAAACTGCAGCATTTTTCGATTTTTCTGAAGATTACTTTGATAAATTCGGATATTTTAGAATGGTCGAAATTATTAATTTATCATAAAAATACTATATGAAGTATATTATCAGTGATAAGCGTAAATTATGGAATTTTTTTAATAGAAAGAAGATCTTTCGAATATTTTTAATCAATAATTATATTATCATTCATGTAAAAAAATACAAATAGTTTTAAAAATATAGTAAGACCTCATTTAACGCGGGGGATACGTTCCAAAAAACCAAACGCTAAACGAAACAGCGTTAAACGAGGTCAACTTAACACGTAAATAATGGGAATAGGTGAAACGGGACAGTGAAAAAAAAATATACGTACTTTTTTTTTTATTTTGTAACATATCGTTTGCCTTTTCCTCTTTCGTTCAGCAAGAAAAAGTCGATAGCAAGACATTGCATCCATGACACTTCGTTTTGCCTTTGAATTTCTATTAAAATTTGGATCATTTTGTATAAACTGATCTACAATTTCCGTAATAGTGGCTAAACTTTAACTGTAAAAATAACGTTGATGAACGATCACAAATATGAACTGTGACCGCAGCAGACTTTCGTATGTACTGTACTGAAATGATATCGAACACATTGCGAGACGGCATAAGAGTATCGAAGTAACAAATCAGTACGATTTCGGATTTATGTGACTAAAACCGTTTGAAAAACTGCGCCAAAGTGAATCAATAAAATATCAAACACATTGCGAGACGGCATAAGAGTATCGAAGTAACAAATCAGTGCGATTTCGGATTTATGTGACTAAAACCGTTTGAAAAACTGCGCCAAAGTGAATCAATAAAAAATATAGAATTCGAAAAAAACCTCATTGTATTGAAACAGCGTTAAGCGGGGTCTTACTGTATCTACATTTTAGTTTTGAACGGTGGCCATTTTGTAATAAAGACTAAGTAACGCTTGTGTGCTTGCTTTCCTATAATTTTAATGCTCTAAATATTAGATTAGTAAGTTATTGGAGTCGGATATACCAGTAAAGTGTCATCGTAAGACCTTGTAAAATAATAAAATGTTACCATAAGCTGAAAATTATAATTTATAATGAATGAAATTTATCCATATAATGAAATGGCGTATATCAAGTTTCATTAAATAATAGCATAAAAGATACATATTTTTAAAGGTAATTTTATTAATATAGAATTCTTTTTAAGGGTATATCAAGTTTCATTAAATCTATCGAATAGCATAAAAGATACATATTTTTAAAGGTAATTTTATTAATATAGAATTCTTTTTAATGGAACAAATTAAACCACGAATTTAATTATTAATATAACGAAATTATAATTTGATGATTCATTTTAAAAACTTAATATATAATCTCACAAAAATCACTCGCAAATTTCGATTATTATATCGCACGCTATGCATAATATAAATTTAATCGCGAGCAAGATCGTAAAAACGACACGCAATCTAAAATAGAAAAAAATTACAAATGGCGAATTTAATAAAAAAAAATTGAAAAATAAAAAATCTACAGATAAAAATAAGTACGGCTTACTACAATATTACTTCTTTGAAACCGAAAGAAATGAGATTTTTTTTTTTCCTCTCTCGGAAATATGAGGAAAAATAATATATCAATCCTTCACAGTTTCATGTAAATAAGACAAAGAATTGAAATTGGTGCCAATATTGTCACATTGACTTTCAAATGATCATATCTCCACTCAAAGAATAAAAAAGAAAATTGCAAGATCAAAGTGTAGAGATATGACTTTGCTTGTTTGAACAAAGAACGACTGATATAGAATTTGACAGAAACGATTCTCCTCTTCCAGAAGAAAAAAGTGCCAAGTGTCACTCGAATTTTTTAATATCTTTTTTCTTAAAAAAATTCGGATAGACACGTACTTATTTCAATTTTATGTATTTAAATGTCCAAAATAATATCTGATAGATTTTGTTGACATATTTCTTCATACGCGACCTTAGAAAAGTTTAAATGCGTTTAATCTATATAATTTTGTTAGATGTGAGAAATGTTTTTTCGTTTTTTTTTTATCTCGTTTCTCTGCTTGCTGTAATTAAGTTAATGATTACGAAAATTAAACTCGCTTCTCTCGAAAGAAGTCTGTTGAATCTAGCATAATTATTTAGGCAAGAACGTTGCCATTAAATTTCACAGCAATAATTATTATTACTGTAGCAAATTACGTGCTTCTATAATAGCAAACGGAAACTTAATATTTATATATCGTAACTGTAATGTTATTTAAGTAATAAGTTTTGAGAACGTTATAACAAAATTATTTTAATTCTACACATTTACATCCATCTTTTAAAAGATCGAATTCGGGTTTTAAAAGCTATTAATTTATAGATTTTTTTTATATAAAGAAAAGGTTGATAATTAACGAGACAAAAACAAAATCGTTATGATAAAAAAATTTCTTAAAAATTCTTATAAAAAATGATAAAAACATTAGGTTAAATTATGACCAATTACTAAATATCTATTCGACATCACGTTAGCCTTCGGAAATTTTACTCTTTAATTAACAGAGTCAACATTTTGCCTGAGAGCGGTTGTTTTTCATAAAGAATAAGATAATTAGAAGAAGACAAAACTCTCTCCTTTTGTAAGAAAATAATTTAGAGAAAATACGAAACTCTTAATCTTTAATGAATAATCTACTTTTGTGAAGATTTCGTTTGATTTTTCGACTACTTTACTGTATTTTTAAGAATGCAATTAATTTATGAGAAACTTAAACATTTTTTTTTCACTTATTAATATTATTATTAGAAGTAATTTAACTGTATAAAGGAAACTACCGGAAACTTAAATTAAATTCGAAAAGTTCTGCTTTATTTATATATATTTTTGTTAATAAATAAAAATAGTATCATTCAAGCTTCGTTACTGTTGGATAATTAACTTTTATGCATTATTATAAGTTTGGACACTTCTAAATAGATTTATCTTATTTTTAAGTTAGAATAATAGTTGTAGCTAGTGTTATTTATACTTTTCTTGCTATATAATTGTACGCTTGGATTTGAAACGGGTCACTATTGAACTCGAAAGAGTAGCTTGTTAAAACCTACTAGAAATTACCCGCTTATATAAATGAGCGGAAATATAAAACGACGAAAAACACTTCCGAATTCGTGTAGGGGAATCCATCAATGAAGGAATCCTAAATGGCATCCATTATTATGTTACAGTGCCATCTGCGAATTCTGTTTTTTTAGAGGAACTACAATTTCAATGTAATTTTTATTCTTTAATTTTTAAATTATTAATAATAACAAATAATTTTTACTGTCGCAGACATCCAAAAATTAGACCTTTCTAAAGATACCGTATTTATAGAAATCGGTACAGTAATTCAACCGAAAAAGGGACATCCATCCAGCCAGCCACGTTTGACTATTAATATATATGAATGATGATGATTCTTAGAAAAAATTTGAACAACATATTTAAAGTAATCATATATCTCTTAAAATCATTTCAATAATGCTAATTAATTTTCTATTGAATTTATCATTTGATCAATAAATTAACTTGTAAATGATAAAATAAAAAAAAAATAATTTTACTTATTATTAAGTACACACTTGTGTCATCATACATACTTCCGAAATTTCTTAAATGATAATAGAAAAGCCTTGGTAAAATGAATTAAAATCATAATTTAAAAGAAATATTTTTGAATATAAATACAGTATTTCAAAAAATTTGCTTTGTAATTGTAAAAATAAAATTTATTATTAGTTGAAAATATTTGAAGTTTCGATAAAAATTCGTAATTCAAAGAGCTTAGATTGTACGAAGACGAGAAATAAGATATTCGTTGGTGGTTGTCGGGTTTATGATTGATCGGCAAGAATATGATCGACTTATGTAATATAGTACATTAAAATGTTTGGAAATAAGACTAAACAGAAATTTTATAAAATTTATCCTTACTTATCTAAAATGAAATGCAAACAACAAAAATATAATAAAAAGAATTTGAAAACTGAACTTTATGAGATTTTAATTGAGAAATTTAAAGCGAAAGAGGAAAGTAACTGGATAAGAATCAACTACAAATAGCCATTCTTTTGTATCAGCTAGTCATTTCCAGCATCTGTTTCATTCGGTAGTAATAATACAACAAAACAGAAAACAAATGGAGCATTCGTCTCAAATGTCCAGTACATGATTAATTCTATCTTTAGCACAAGCAAGACTTGCTTACAAGAACAGAGTGATGACAGGCTTAAATAAAGTTATTGAAGAGAATATAGCCTATATGTTCTACATATATATTTACTACAGATAGATCAGCAGTGAAGTTGAATTTACTTATAAGATTGTTTTCGAAACGATAAGCTGTAAATCCTAAAGATTTACTCATTTTTATAAATATTTTTTGATTATTAATATATTTATTAATTTTTAAACAAAGTTTAAATTGTTAATAAGTTAATGTAATTGTTTTCAATGGGTTTATTTCGTATGATAGTGAAGGATTCTTCAATTGTAATATTTCTAGCAATTATACAATGGAATTAGACAAATTACTTTCACTCTATTTTAATATATTTCGTTACAATTTGTTATTTTTTTTCTGAAAAATATTTTGTATCTCATTTCTCATGCTTTTCTTTTCTTCTTCATAAAAAGATGATCATGAGAGCCCAAAAAATTGAAAATAAAAGGAATATCCTATTCTTCTACGATTACATAGCTTGAATAATTACAACATATAAGAATATTATTGTATACAAGATATTCAATATAAGCATTTCTAGCCAATATTTTTCAAACAGCTTGAGCTAAAATAAATGTGCTAATGGGAAGGTATAGGAAGTATCATATGCTAAATTCAAAAATGGTTTTAAATTTGATCTGAAGTTCAATTTCAAAGTCATTAAGTTTGTATCTTGAAAAGCTTAAGAGCTACGCAGGAAAATTAATTAGAAAGCAGATCTGTTCAGTACAAATCTATTCAGTATTTAATTTATTATTCTATTAATGAAAATAAGTTCTCGAAGTTAGGTATTGAATTATTGGATATAAATCAATTTATTTTAATTTGCAATGATGTCTGCACATACGTGATTTGTTCGATGTAGCCACCATTTCCAATAAGGCGTACGTGTATTCTGGCATTAATATATCAAAATTCAGCAGTATTAAGAGACTAACGTGATCGTATTCAATTATCGACATCAATAAGAGAGACATAAACAATTTCTTTTATCCATCTCCACAGGAAAAAATACAATGGGATCAGATCAGGCGACACAATGTCAATCTAATTGGACCAAAGCCATATTGCCAAATGTTGCATTACTGTAATGTATTTCACGACTGTTTTGTGAGAGGGCTTATTGGAACCAAGAATTTCGCCAAATTGCTAGCGGTAAATTGACATATTCACCAGCAACAATTTGCAGAATTTGAAGATGATATTGTCTATTCAATGTTCCCAGATAGAAAATGAGCCCAATAATGGTATTTTTCAATAAAATAAACCAGCCATTAACAGATTACTGCGCTTAATGTTAAGATTTATTCATTAGGACACATTTAAAAGGAAATTTAGAAGAAAAAAACTGAAAAAAAATATATTACAATGATTAATTAAATTTACCAGTATTATAAGTTTTATTCTGATGCATAAAATAATACAATAAAAGCGTAACATAAGAATGCATTTAAAGTAATAATTTGTTAAATTCAACACCAGCTGATTTATATAAACAACGTTTACAATTTTTTGATCGGCTTTCCTGTGTTATTAGCGCTTATAGTTTGCAAAATATAAACATAAAGACTTTAAAATCGATTTTCAAGATCAAATTTACGTTAAGTGTTGAATTCAACATATCGCACACGTATTTCTAAAGTGACACAAGTCAAAAACTTGCATTTTTATGTTGGAAAAGAAGACGATGGAAACAAACCAATAAATCGTGACATGTGGAAAATGTTTTCCCTCAGAAACAAGAACTATCTCACTCGGCCGCTGTATATTGACTCATGATGTCCAATATTTTATCGTTTCGGTGTTGGTCCTGACAACGAAGATGCGGGGAAATAATCGAAAGTCTATCCCTGTCAATTTTGTAGTAACCCCCCGAGGTTACCAATATGCTACACTCTACGGATATTTTGTCATCTTCGATACACCGGCTCAGTTGGCCACCCGAGGTACTCTGTAATAATCAGAAGAAGATATTACACGACAAGTTGGCAAGTTCTTTAAATTCGACCACCTCCAGACACATTTTTACCCTCTGGCCAATAGAAAATTTATCTTCGGCTGTAATTTTTCTTGGCCTAGTTATCTCGCTCGGTATTTAGAGCGATATTTTTCCAACCTTAAGATATCGAGTGATGAATTAACAAGTTCCTTTCATTTATTTCGACCAGAATCAACCCACTTATCTATATAAACTCAGTACGGAAATATTTTCTATAAATAAATCATATATAAATATACAATTTACAGTTTATATTTTTATTTCAAGCAATTTACATATTATATCGCACACGTATTTCTAAAGTGACACAAGTCAAAAACTTGCATTTATATGTTGGCACCATTTTACAACTTGGGAAGCAATCCTCCATCATCTTTTGAAACCATTTTCCTAAAAAAGGTTTCAAAAATTACAAATTTTGAAAAAATTATTAGTTATATTATGGTTTTTAGTTAAGCTGATTTCATAGTTTTTCCAATTTTCTCAAAATTTTCGTTTTTGACTTGTGTCACATGTCTAAAGTGCGATATAGATAATTAAGATTAAAAATTCAAATTCGATCTGATGTGGAAAAAAGTTGATGGATACTGCGAAATTAAGTTGCGTTGAAATTCTAAAAACAAACAATTAATAAAATTCATTTCTTTGCTACTTCTGGACTTTACAAAACTTATAAAACAATAACTTATTCATTTTTCCTTGAATTGTTTATTTTTATTATGTCAATTGGAAATAAACCGTATGATAACAGACTATTAGGTTTTTTATTTTATTCTTTGTTTTTTTAGAATTATAATAAGGATATTTTCATTATTTGGTATTCAATAAACATTAAGGTAGTATCTACACTTGTGGAACTGTTATAATTTCTCTTTTTAACATATCTCTGTTCGGTAATGTCAACAATGCCTAGTAAAACTGCATATTACCTAGTTAAAGTTCAGAATTAATTCATAATTATCAACTTTAATTTAAATCGTTAAGTAATACTGAGATTATCTAGGATTACATAAGATTAACGGAATTTCGAGTTTTAACGCTCACATAATAGGGCCTACATATAAAAAATAATAAAGTCCAAATTGATGGCTCATTATTATTATTACACTTTTTTAAATATTTAATAAACTTATTATCGATATTGTTATTAATAATCTACAAAATATTTAACAACAAATCGTAAATTAATTATTTCTGTCTAACATGTATCACTTGCTTCTTAACATATCTAATTTTTTAATGCCATCGATGGTCTCATTAAAACAAACTACTAACGTAGAAATAAAAATATACTAAAGTTTAAAAATTTTAATTTCCAAATTTCATTGATAGATACGCTTTGTTAAAAGTACACACAGTCAGTTTAGCCAACTAACGTATCTTTGAATAACTATTGATAGCTGCGTAATATTACACAATTACACAAGCTATCAATATTAGGAATATAGGTTGTGCAATATCTTTGAATAATTATCAATAGTGAAGATTGATCTTTATATTGTAATATTTTAATTATAATTTGATTTTTTATATGCTAAATTTATCATAATGTATTGATATAAACAGATTAATGAGAAATGCCGAATACTGTTTATTATTATTATTATTATTATGTTATAGTACATCAATGTGGGCACGGAATATTTCCGGGTTAAATCCTTTATTATTACTATTATTTTTAATATGATTATTATTGCATTAAATTTTGCTATTATTATTATTATGTTATATTTCTATTCATGTTTTATATTATTTGTAAACTACAAATAAAAACATTTATAAAATAGTTTAATTAATTAATTTGAACTTTAGAATGATATATATTAAACTGTATCTTTTAATGTCAATATTTGACTTTAGTTTAACATATTGTAAGATTTGCAAGTGGTTAACCCTTCAATTATTAACCAATTGGAATAACTTCAATATTTAGCATCATGTCTGACACCAGGAGCAATTTAAGAAGCATGATGTTCCAGTATGCAGGGCCAGATAAAAGTCAGTTGGATCAACTGCATCCAGTTGGGTCCTGCACTTGAAGGGATCATGTGCTTGTCAAAGTTTATGTAATTAAAATTATTTTTTTAAATATATTCCGTTTAGATTATATAGATAAATATATATAGATAAATATAGATTATAAACTTCCACTTTTAACATAAAATTATAAATCTATTTCAGCACAAATTCACAGTGGAAAAACATTCGTAAGAGAAGCGCTTTCAGCTTTATTAAGCCATCTTCAGCTCAATAAGAATAATATAACGTTTTAGAACAATAGAACTATATACAATAATTTTTTTTTTACAATTTTTTTTTTTATATTCCATTTTTTTTCAATATTCATGGAATGTATAAATGGCATGATATAATAAAGGAAGTTTACAATAACCAGAAACATCTATAAAATAAATTGAATATATACATATATTTATTTGTTTTATATTCATTTCTTTTTACATTGACCCTATCACAATATTTTGGATATAGATTTATATTGTCAGTTATCTAAACAATGCATGGCAGTGCTTCTTCTGCCAACTCTTTCTGTGCATAATATATATAGTCTCAGTGTCAACTGCAAAGTGTCTTCTGTGCATTTGTGCAGTCACAGAAAAGAAATTTTAAAATGTTAATATATACATACATATACAGGGTGGCTAAAATGTATGGAAATGGCTAAATATTTTGAAAATGGTTTATCAGAATTCTTTGAAATTTGGCACGAGGTTAGGAATGTTTTACTATTTGTATTTTTTTCAACTTTATATTATCATTTGTTTTCAAGATATAGGACAAACTTCACTTTTTTTAAATGGACTAGGAGTCAATTTGATCATATCTAAAACGAGTATTTCCTCCTGAATTCAATGATATAGCACATGCCTATCTTATCTTTAAGGAAAACCTCAAAAAAACCCATGTTGACTTTACTACAATGTTCATGGCGATGATTCACTGCGATTGCTGCTAATCTTCTGTGTGGCTGGAAATGGGACGCTATTCTCAAAAAATATTGTGTTCTTGTTCAAATATTAAATTACACTGATTTTTTATGGTTTTTGTTAATTTTTGTGTACTTTATCTCAAACTAACGTCTCTACAATAATACTCATTACTTGAGTATTACTCAAGTAATGAGTATTTCATTAATTTTTACAATATTTGTACAACAATTATTGTTTAAAATGGTCAATTCAAGTGAAAAAGAGAGAATATAAATTTTAATGATAATTTGATATACTGAGAGGTGTGAAAGTAGTAAACTATTTTCAATGGAATTCATCCTGACCAAAAGCCTATCTCCAAATCAAAGGGGTGAGACTCCATGACAAATATTTTCAAGGGATCCTACTCCTTGAAAATATTTATCATGAGGTCCGGGCTCAGCCCATCGATCCCCATCCTCTATAATCTGGCTGACCCTTCCGCAGAGGTGGGCAGCCTGTGGAAGGGCTTGTTTCACCCTGCCACATAGTATTCTTCGAGTATGGAGTGTGGTGTCATCTATCAATAAAAAAAAATGGACAATTCTTGGAGCATTTATTGTAATCTTTAAATTTTTTTGATTTTTCGATAATACAGTATAGTATGTTGAATGCTAATGTAACAGTTTGTATTTATTATCATTTTCCAAAATTAAAATTTGAATATCTTATTAATGTTTTTGCCATGTTTATTGTAGAATAGCGTCCCATTACCGGCTGATGATCTGGCCACGCGGAAGATTAGCAGTGATGGCAGTGAATCATAGCCATGAACTTTGCAGTAGTCAACATGAGTCTTTTTGAGGTTTTCCTAAAAGATAAGATAAGCATGTGCTATATCATTGAATTCAGGATGAAATACTCATTTCAAATATGGTCAAACTGACCCCTAATGCTATTTAAAAAAAGTGAAGTTTGTCCTAGATCTCAAAAA
This sequence comes from Olivierus martensii, assembly GCA_000484575.1. Taxonomy (NCBI): domain Eukaryota; kingdom Metazoa; phylum Arthropoda; class Arachnida; order Scorpiones; family Buthidae; genus Olivierus; species Olivierus martensii. The sequence goes on from AYEL01064390.1 coordinate 48,493, forward strand.
CAAATGATGATATAAAGTTTAAAAAATGCAGAGTGTAGGACATAAACACTCCTAACCTCATGCCAAATTTAAAAGAATTCCGATAAATCGTTTTCAAAATATTTAGCAGTTTCCATACATTTTAGCCACCCTGTATATATATATATATGAAATGAAAACAGAACAGAATGTTCTATCAATACAGAAATAAGTCATAAATATCATCCTTGCAGGAGATCAATTTGTTTGCACATAAATAATTATCTGACCTTTTTTTAAAACCCTCCCATTATTGTATTTGTCTAACTTTATTCAGAAACACCATACAGTGTAAAGATACAATAAAATCAAACAATTATTGGATGAGAAATATGGCTGAATTTATAATTTAATAGAAAGTGATAAAAATAATAAGAAATGTAAATTTTCTTTAAAAACATAAGAAATTAAGAAAAAATAAATAACAGGTGAGATAAAATAAGAATAATGTTTTTATAAAAGAAAACATATATACAGTTTTACAAGCACTAATAAGCAGCAGAGATACTTTTAAACAATGAATCTTTTACTGAACAAACGTTTTCGGCTCTTTAAAGCCATCTTCAGGGTCATACATACAAGTTTTCTCAGCTGTTCTGAGCTTTAAAGAGCCGAAAACATTCGTTCAGTAAAAGATTCGTTGTTTAAAAGTATCTCTGTTGCTTATTAGTGCTTGTAAAACTGTATATATATTTATAGGAGTTTAAGCAATTGCTATTGAGTAAGCATAAAAGAAAAACAAAGTATACAGAATTAAATTCATTTACAGGACCAATTTGTCAAAATTTGAAATTTTTTGAATAACTGATAATTACTTGATACAGTAAAACCTGTATCAGTGTGTTGTCAAGTTGGACACCTCTCTATGTTGAACGACTTTTCCTGGAACCGGACAAAAGCCCATATATTTTACTTTGTTAAACCTGTATTCTGGGACACCTCTCTATCTTGTATCTTGAACAACTGTTTGTAATAAAATGGACACTTCTTGATCATTAATTGAAATAAAATCTTAAATTTTATTTAGATTTAGAAGATTATCCAAA
>AYEL01064397.1:0-33615 GCA_000484575.1 Olivierus martensii
TATATATTTATATATACTTTATTTAATTAAGTTATTCAAAAATCAATTAAATTGACAAAATCTTGAAAGTTTTGAAACAATTTTCGATAGAAAACCAATAATTTAGTAGATGAATAATTAAATTAATAATTCTTTATTGACAAACCTAAAAGATGTTAATAAAGTACACAGTGTTTATATAATCAATCTTTTAAAAGTCTTTGAATATATCTCTACATCCAATATCTTAAGATGTTTAAAATTTTGTTTTAAAATTTTCAATATAGATTTATTGATTGACTAAATTAATAAACCTTTAAATTACGAGTGATTTTTTTTTTACGTTATTTATCGAATTGAAAAATTCAATAAAATAAATGAATTTTTATGAATATATAAATCTATGTTATACTGTTAGAAATAATTAAAAAAATTAAATTTTTCTTAATTATATATGATAATTTGATAGTTGAGTATCATGCGAGAAAAAGTCGGTGTTGTAAATGTTACTTATTTATTTATTTTTTTCTTGAAAACTTTTGCATGAATGAGATATATAAAAACAAATACATCAGAAAAAAAAAAAAATCAAATTTCCCAAAAGGAATAAAAAGCAAATTGTGTTTTTTATAATAACGTTTTATTGATTGATCGATAGAAAGTGTATGTCATTATCAAACATAATGCAGAAACACTATTGGAATTGCAAACACCATTGAAAAAATTACCCTTAGAGAAAAATCTGAACGGAATAAAAGATAAACACTATGTTCCGGGTGCAGTCACTTAGATAAATGGAAACAGTCATAAGGATGGGGGAGTAAAATTACCCGTGTATGCCTCGGAACTTGGATTATCTCGCTGAGTAAGCTCTACCATCGTGTCTCAATCTAGTTACAGCTGCTTCCACGTAGACGTGTGATGAAGGATAGAAAAGAGGTACAAGCATCCTGACTTTGGAAACGGAATCGTTGAAGCGAATATTCGTCATAAGCTTATCTCGGAAATGCTCTCGGCGCGGGTTGTACTTACTCCACCTTCATTTCAGAACTGTTGAGGATCATACTGACGGCGAAACTGATCTTCAGCCACTGTCCGCCATCGCATCGCTATAGGCATCGGTGCGCATGGATGCTCTTATACCCAAGGTTGGCCAGCTTCGTCACGGATTTTGATTTTCTCATTGAAGCTTGCAACTGAGCTTCGTGACTTCGTTATCTAACTAACGACCATTTCTTTCAATGTCTCTCTCTCTCTCTCTTCTCTCTCTCTCTATATATATTTTGTTTGAGATACGATTTAAATCGTCTTGATAATATTCTTTGCACAGTATTTAAAGATAAATCTATCAGTTGGCAGAAGGAATTTTTATTTTTATCAGTTTTAAAAAGGCGTGATTGCAACTGAAGTGAAACAGATAAGCATCTTTTAATTCAAAAAAAAAATAATAATAATAAATTGGAAAAGCCAGATAAAATTCCTTTTACAAAATGTCACTACAAACAAATTAATCATCATAAAACAATTTTTGTATTCGTCAGTTGTAACTTGGTTATGCAAGTTTATTAAATTATCTAAAGCTTTTTTCCTTACTCTATTATTAAAGTGCGAATTTACATCTTTTAATTTTTATATCAGTAAAGATTTGATTAATAAATATATATATATAAATTTCTTTACTGTGTCTTTTTTAATGGATTAGAAAAATATTCAAATTTTAAAGTGCACTCAGTTGAATACCTGATGAGTTGACATAAAGAAATGAATATAAGTCACACGGCTACTTTTGTATAAATTATAAGAAATATTTATAATAAGTTTTATAAGTTTAGTTAATGTACAAGTGATAAAACTGTTGTTTGGGCCATTCACTAATAAAATAAGTCTTTATGGAAGGATTACCATTTTTATCGCACCTTTCTATTCTTAACAGGAGTATATAGGAAGTGAGAGAGAGAGAGAGGATGGAGTTACAGTAGCAGAGTTGGCACAAGCAAACATAAAGCTGGCTGTCATGAATGTGCTTTGCCTTCATGCACCGTTTCTTAGTAATTACGTATTCTGGCAGTAATTGCGTCTCAGCGGCACTCTTTCTTAATTACGCTAGAGGTTTTGTTTTGTTTCACATAGAGGAATAAAACGGTAGTAACAATAGGAATTTTTAAAGATAGTAATTGTGGCATCAATTGTGTAAAATACCAATTTTATTCTGTTTCTTTTTACCTGAAATTAATGAAGGTAAAGCGAATTACAAATATTACAAAAGCTGAATTTCATTAAAAGGTTTATTGAATGAGTCGACATTAAGACAACCCGAATGAGAAAAGTGATTAGTTTTCTACTGTTTTAATTAAAATCTACATAAAAAATAGAAATAATTGAAATATATAATGAGTTTTTATTTTTATTTTTTAAACAACTAATTGATATTATGATAAATATTCATAAATTATGAAATGAACTTCTCTGCAGTATCGCTTCTCTGCCAGACAGAGAGTAATGAGGTGAAGTATTATTTTAAGGAGTTTATGAATAATTTAAAGGAAGTGTTTTAAATCTAGTTCTAAATACATTAACTACTTTAAATTACTTAGTTATTTTAACTACTCAATGTTTAAAAATAAATCATGAAAGTTAAACGTTTTGGGATTTTTATTAAAATTATTATTTTTTAATTTGTAAAGATAATAATTAAAATAGTTCATAAAATATAAATATTTAGTACGAATATTAATTTAATTAACAATATATATGTACTTGTAATTATGTTCGTAGATCACATAACATTAAGAAATAAAGAAATATCCAATTATTCTATCGGAATTACAAATTTTCTGAATGAATGATTAGTCGGAGGAGTAGAGATTGTTCCTCCGGAATTTTAACGATGAAGAAAATCATGAATGTTTTATGCAATGCAGAATTTTTTCCCTTTTTCTACTATCGTCTTTCGAATGTTGACCTTAAATGCAATCTGGTCCACTCTATTACTTTTCACATAACAAATTTCAGTTCGATTCTTAACCGTGATGAACGATCGTTATAGTTTATGCTCGATGAATGCAGAAAACGGGGAATGATTCATACTTTTTCCCCCCTGCATCCTCTTTCATCATGTACTGTATCTTGATTCATTTTAACTTTGTAAATCTCCATGAATTTTTTATGCATTCCAATGACTGATATGGGTTGACTACCATTACTGTTAAAGAGGACTTTAATGTTTGAATTTAAAGTAGAAATTAAATTACTTTTGTCATAATTTTAACTGTGAAACACGAATATTAAAGTAAATTTTCATTTTTTAAAGCTTCTTTTTATTAAACTCATCTATTGGATAACAGAAACTAAATGAGAAAAGTTAGTCTAATATTATTGATGTACAGAATGATTAGCTAAGTAGTGAGATCACTATGAAGTAAGCTCTCCTATCATGGTAGTTAACAGTCCTATAACAGTATCACGGTGGTTATTAATGTTATTGGAAACATAATCGTTTATTTTAATACTGCGATTAGTTAAAGTTAACATATTGAAACAATTTTTGCTTTAAGTAAAGTGAGATTCGTGCTTTGTAGCGCACTAGCATCACAAAAAAAATGGAGAATTAGATGTTTGTGTGAATATGTACAATTGATGGAGTATATTGTATAACGTGATAGACTATTCCAACAATTAATAACGATGTCTAGATGCAGGTGAATCCTTTTCTATCATTATATTTATCTGATAGTATGCACTAGCTTAATGGGCGAAACATGTACTTACTAATAGAAGATATTTCTCCTTAGCTGTTGCAACGATATTTCTCCTTAGCTGTTGTAAAATTATTTAATAATCTATATACATATTTAATAACTTTCACACCGAAATTTCACTAAAATAACAATTAATTATTCCCATTTTTGGCAAACATCATTTTACTAAAAATATAAAAATTTATCTTCTAATAAAAGTTTACTTTTAAATAAATGGACTGTTACTAAATTACACTTATTTTATTAAATAAGAACGTCAACTTAAAATTGATAATTTTATTGCCTATCAAAATTCGACTTTAATCATTATAAACGATAAAAATAATGACAGAAATTCATTAGTAACATTATAAATACATCATAAACAAACTTTGAACTCTTATAATGTTTCCATGATTTAAATTTAATTAAGATCACATAAGTAATTATAATTAATTAACAAGACTAAAGACAGATAACAAGATAAATATTATTTCGAAATAATTAAATTATTCGGTAAAATATATCGTATATTGAATTTATCAAACGTTATAAATATGGTTCGGTTATTAAATTTCAATTCCTTGTTACACAACAATGATGAATAATTTATATTACTGTTAGGTTAATAATATAAATTTGGCACATAAAAGTTATCTAAACACTAAATTTTACAAGATAAGGATATACGATTTGTTTGAATTACATTTAAAGCATTAAAAATATTTTTATGGTAAAGATATACTTTGTAAAGTCGATATTTTTATAGCGATTATAGAAAAGTTTTGAAAATTAATTTACAGTCAGTTTTCTTAGAAAATACAAGGTTAATTACTTTTCCTTCCTACTAATAACCTTACGGTTTGGATATTAAGGGCCATTTGCCAGCTGGAAAGGTTCCTGCGCTTTAACATCGTCAATCTCAAATAACATCAATCACTAGTTAACATAATGACACATGATATGACATTAAGTTAACTTATTTCACGATTGAAAATTAATCCAATCTTGTTAAACATTCGAACGGCTATTGAACATCTGTAACGTTGTTTCGTAAACACCTGGTTCAAATGATGGTGCTCAAGAATGCCTTACAAATGTGCAGCAAGTCGTTTACCACTTTATCGCGACATTATAGAAGATGGCCACCCGTTTATAAAACTTTTACTTTAATTAATTATTAAATGTGCTAATAGTGTAATATTAACGTGTAGGCTAAGTGCTATTTATAATGGAAAGTTCAGTAAACAATCGAAAGCTTTAGTACAAATACGTTACAATTTAGGATAAATTGCAATTAAAATCTGAAGAATTTTCAAAATTTCATTTTAGAAAAATATTACTAGCTTTGTAATGCATTTTTTTCTGTTTTAAAAAATCTTTTTTTGGTCGAAATTCATCTTTTTTTTTTTTTTGACGTTAGGTGCCTAAATTTGAGGCTACATTCAATCATAGGGGCACATTCTTCTATGGGACTTGCAGACGATATGAACAGGTTCTTGGCCTACCTGCGGTCTGTGGAATGAGTAAGAATAGGTAATGAGAAATTTTCCACAAACTGATTCCGATGCTACATTTGGTAACAAACAACTTCCTTTATTAGAGAGAGAGTTTATATTGGTAACAGTATTAAAAACTGCATCAGTCTTGTCTGCGTCGCTTTTTGTCTCAGATCTAAAATTTCGGCGTAAGGAGCAAATGTGCAAAAAGTTAGGCACCTAAATTTGAGGCTGCATTCAAGCATAGAGTCACATTCTTCTATGGGACCTGCAGACGATATGAAAAGGCTTTTAGCCTACTTGCGGTCTGTGGAGTGAGCAAGGATAGGTAATGAGAAATTTTCCGGCAAACGATTCAGAGACTACATTTGCTGACAAACAACTTCTTTTTCCCTCTCTCGCCAGAGAGAAAGTTTCTCTTTCTCTCTAGCGAGAGAGAAATACTGTTACCAAAGGATGTACATTGGTAACAGTATTTTTGCCACTCAGCAGGTGTCTGCCAATAAGTGCAAAAACTCCACGAATAACGATTTTATGGTTACAAATAAATTTTCGCAAATAGTCGAATAGACAAATACGGAATCTGCAAATAACGAGAATTGACAGTATATAGTTTGCTTTTCTATGAACTGGACAGAAAGTTCAGCAAGATAGCCACCAATGGGCTGCCTATAGGCATTCGTATTTTGTTTAAAAATGAAATAAAAGTGGAGTGTTACAAGATCACATCTTTTAAACAGACTGGAAGATCATCAATGTAGAACAGTTATTCTTCAAGAAATTGGAAAAGTGTATGGAATGAAGGGGCCAATTCAATAGAAGATAATTCCTCGTAATTAAAAACAGACATTACTTTATTGGAAAAAGGCCCTATTTCAAGTAAAGCATCAATAATTCAGTAGAGGATTTTAAATAGAAATCATATGGAGTATGTGTCTGCACTAATTTGCTTTTTTCCCCCAATTAAGAATAAGTCATTTGAAATCTCCAAATATCAATTTTGTGGTTAGAAATAAATTTTCGTGAATAGTCGAATATAGAATCTGCGAATAATGAGAATCGACTATACACAGCATAAATGTTGAAGACAATTAATTATTTTGGATTTGTTAAACTTTAATGTTTTATTTTCCTTTAAGTATTTTTAATTGCATAAACAAAACATTTAAAGTTAATAATATAAAATTAAAAGTAATTATAATTTAAAAAATAGAACTACTTAAGATATTAAAAAATTTTTTATATATTAAATTTTTTAAGGATATTAAAAATAAAATTTTTGGATTTTGCTTTATTATTTCTTATGAATGACCATATCTATCTCCATATCAGATTTTAAATTTATAAAACCAATGATTATAGCCAGGGAAATTTCTATTATTCAGTTGTTCAGTTAATAATGCTATCCAGCAAATATATATATATATATTACAGAATATGTTGGAGAATGATACAGAGACTATGTTTGATAACAAACAACTTCCTTTATTAGAGAGAGAGTTTACATTGGTTATAATATTTTTGCTGCTCAGCTGGGGTCCGCGAATAAGCGTGAAAGCATTGTGGAAATCAATCTTGTGGTTACAAATAAATTTTCACAAATATGGAATCCACAAATAATGAGAATCAACTGTATAATAATCAGTATATACTGCAGTAATGGGGTCAGAATTTGTGGCATTTATGTAATTTTTTTTTTTTTGTTATAGCATGACAATCATTCTTTAAGTATTTTGTAATATTTTACTTTCTAATATTTTATTTTATAAAAACAACATAACCTTGGTTCAACAGATTAATAGGAGAAGGAATAATTGTTAACGATGAAAGTCAGTTAAAATGTTTTAAAAATACAGTACAATATATTAAAATATTATAATTATATTTTCCTACTCATAAAATACAATTATTTAAATAAAAATTTATAGTTTATTTATTGTACTCACCGTTTTTTGTTAACAAAAGTTTTTTTGCCATGATCAATAGTGCCCTGACCAAAAATAAGTTTCAAATGTTTGTTGAGAACCAAATAAAAGCTTAGTTCAAATATTTTATCCATTAAATCCAAAATTCATTAAAGTGGAGTCTATTAAACTGAGATTCTACTGTAGTTATTAAGAGATTTCAGGTTTTTTTTATAAAACTATAGTTCAAATCAACTGAACAAACTAGCTAAACTTCCCCTGGAGTAAAACTATAGTATTTCAAAATTTTTTAGTGTATATAAAATAAGTTGATGGCTGTGTGTGAGAACATCTTAATCATTATTTAAAAATGATAATCAGATAACAATGTTATGTACTTGAGAATGAGGAATTTTGGCAAAAATTTCTGTGTAAATATAATTGGAAATTTAAAAGTTTGTTTACACTTTACAAAAAAAATGTGAAACCAGGAGTAATTGTTTAATGAAGTGATGATTTGTTTTTAGAAATGATTAATTATTTAATTATATGTATTATATAAATATTTCCATTATGTATATGATTCATGGGGAATATTAGATAAAAGATAGTATTTTCTTGGTTACTTTTCATGCATTGAAAAAATGTTATGAGTGCATAAGAAAGAACCTATAAATTTACAAATTTCTGATTTTTCCAGATTTTATTAAAAATTCTTTAGTGCCAATGTTTTCTTATGTTTAGGTTTAATATTCTATGCTTTATGATTGCTTGGTTAAATAATAGCTAATTCTTAATTAACTATTTTTATAATATGACTATTAATAATTCTTTCACAGTTAAAAATGTTAAGTATTCAAATATTTTTACAATTTTTTTTTAATTATTTCAATTTTTCTAATATTAGTCTAGACCTATTAGTACATCTAGCAGTTCATGTCATCAAACAAATTCTGTTCTCCCACCAAATTCTACAATAATTCATTCATCAGTTACCAGTTCATCTGTACTTCATGATCGAGGACAGACATATGGGACAGTTCCTTCTAGTCCTTCAATTAATTCATCTCCAAATTTACAAATTAAAATTCATCATCCTGCACGATTACAGGTAATTTTAAAAAAATTATAAAGAAAGGTTTTCATATTTCAACATTTAAAGTAAATAATTTTTATATATTTTAGTGTTCAACTCCAAAATCAACCAAAAATTCTGCTTTACAAAAATCACAAAGTTGTTCAGGAGAGTATCAACCAACTCCAGTAATGAAACGTCAGTCACAGACAAAGACAGTTTCAATGACTTCAAATTCATCATCTACAACAACAATCACATTAGATTCAATAATAACAGAGTATTTAAGGAAACAACATGCTCTATGCAAAAATCCTGTTGTGACATGTCCACCGTTTGATTTATTCATGTAAATAAAAATAAATATTAATCAGAGAATTGAATTCTATGATTTATTCTAATTTATATATTTTTTCTAGACCACATCAATGTCCTGAACCTCAATATAGAAATTCTGCACCCATGAATATTGCATCAAGATTACAAAAGACAAAAGTATGTTTCAAGTGATTTTTAAGAAACTAGAAGAATCTTTAAAAATTAAAATTTAATAAAATTATTGTTGTAATAGAGCCTATCATTAGTACACAATCATAGAACAATATTATAATCCAGGGATGGTAAACTTTTTTAAGAGTCATTCCAAAATTGGCTAAATTTTTGCAAAAACTACTGTTAATGTATTGATTTAAATGTTAACTTAAAAAAAATATAACTTTTTCAGTTCCACTGCTAACTTTCTAAAATCTTAAATTAACCAAAAGAATAAGCACCATCAGCAATTTAAGTTCAAAATAAATTAAATATTTTATTTATCTAAAAACATTTTCAGTCGTAATTAATTCGACCCTCTTCAGTTAACACTCTTTTTTACTTACTAATATGAGAAAACATTCTAATAAAAACAAATTTTGAACATTAAAAAACTTTTCTGTTGAGAAAAGTTTATTTAAATATGTATTAATTGCTTTTTCATTTCCATGGAGATCCAGAATTTAATATAAGTAATTGTCTTATAATATTAGACTGATCTTTTTATGTGTATTTTCTCTTCATTGAACCATCACTTCTTTTTACTGATCTAATTGACTTTGCACTATTTAAACATATTTTCTTTTAATGCGTATCTCCAAGATAGAGCCAGCTCCTTACTCGGATATTCCTTTATTATGTTTTCCGTTGGTGAGCGTCCTTATAATTTCCAGGGTTTTGTTAAATATTGCCTTCTTTTTATTGTTACATTTCTTTATTACCCTAGCTTCTTCCCATTTCATTTTTATATTTTCCTCATAAACTCTTTTACTTAGTGCCATGTTTGTACTTGCCATTTTGATGTCTCTCTTATGCTCTTGAAGTCTCCTTTCTAAGGATCTTGTGGTCATTCCTATATATTCTTCTCTCTGAATTTTATCTGTATTCGTTATTGGAATCACATATACTCCTATCATATCCTTGTTTTTCATGTTGTCTTTATTATTTCTAAATCTCTCATATAGTGTGGGATTTCTCTTTGGGGCTAACACTGTTTCTGTTTTTTTAGCTAGAGATTTCATCACTGGTAGTTGGGAAGCTGGGTATGGGATTGAGACATATTTCTGTGTACCTTGGCACTTTAGGTTTTTCTTTCTTGTGTTAGATCTTTGAGACAAGTGGATTTCCCTTAATATTTGCTCTTTAATCTTCTTTAAGTACTTCTTAGTATAGCCTTGTTCTTTTTCTATTTCTTCAATCTTTCTATATTCTGTTTCTTATATTTCCATATTTGACAAGTGCATAATTGCTCTTTTATATAAGGTCTTAAGTGCTGATTTTTTGTACGCCTCAGTATCTTGTGACCATCTCGGAATTAGAACCAGTATGCTATTTGGTTTCCTATACACTTGGGTTTTGCACGTGTCATCTTCTATTGTTACCTCCACATCTAAATAATGAATTTTATTTGTTAGTTGGTTCCTTAATTAACTTCAAGCCCATTGTCGGTATGTTCATAGTTTTTTTCAAGGTCCATTATGCTTTCTTAATTTTTCCATATTATAACGAGTCATTTACATATCTTATATAGAGGGATATTGAGATTTTAAAGGATGTGATTATATCTTCTTCCACTGTTCTTATGATGGGAGGTGTGTTCCTTGCCGAAATACTCATAAGAACAGTGGAAGAAGATATAATCACATCCTTTAAAATCTCAATATCCCTCTATATAAGATATGAAAATGACTCTTTATAATATGAAAAAATGAAGAAAGCATAATGAACCTTGAAAAAGCTATGACATACCGACAATGAACTTGAAATTAATTAAGGGACCAACTAACAAATAAAATTCATTATTTAGATGTGGAGGTAACAATAGAAGATGACACGTGCAAAACCCAAGTGTATAGGAAACCAAATAGCATACTGGTTCTAATTCCGAGATGGTCACAAGATACTGAGGCGTACAAAAAATCAGCACTTAAGACCTTATATAAAAGAGCAATTATGCACTTGTCAAATATGGAAATATAAGAAACAGAATATAGAAAGATTGAAGAAATAGAAAAAGAACAAGGCTATACTAAGAAGTACTTAAAGAAGATTAAAGAGCAAATATTAAGGGAAATCCACTTGTCTCAAAGATCTAACACAAGAAAGAAAAACCTAAAGTGCCAAGGTACACAGAAATATGTCTCAATCCCATACCCAGCTTCCCAACTACCAGTGATGAAATCTCTAGCTAAAAAAACAGAAACAGTGTTAGCCTTGAAGAGAAATCCCACACTATACGAGAGATTTAGAAATAATAAAGACAACATGAAAAACAAGGATATGATAGGAGTATATGTGATTCCAATAACGAATACAGATAAAATTCAGAGAGAAGAATATATAGGAATGACCACAAGATCCTTAGAAAGGAGACTTCAAGAGCATAAGAGAGACATCAAAATGGTGAGTACAAACATGGCACTAGTAGTGGTAGTAGTAGTAGTGGTAAAATAGGGAGGGGCCTTTTTCAGCCCAAGCACCGCGACCAGCAGTGGTCTATTGTGCACCAACATGGCATTAAGTAAAAGAGTTTATGAGGAAAATATTGAAGTGAAATGGGAAGAAGCTAGGGTAATAAAGAAATGTAACAATAAAAAAAAGGCTCCTGGAGATTATAAGATGCTTACCACCGGAAAACATAATAAATGAACATCCGAGTAAGGAGCTGGCTCTATCCTGGAGATACACATTAAAAGAAAATATGTTTAAACAGTGCAAAGTCAATTAGATCAGTAAAAAGAAGTGATGGTTCAATGAAGAGAAAATACACATAAAAAGATCATTCTAATATTATAAGACACAAACATACAATTCAAACTTCAAGGGAATTATAATTCAAATGATTCTAATCAACATGCCAAATTTAACCCTTGAGATACACAATGGAAATTTTAAATCAAAATAATTTATTATTTATTTTGATTTAAAATTTCTGTTGTGTATCTCAATGATTAAATTTGGCATGTTGATTAGATTCATTTGTATTATAAGACAATTACTTATATTAAATTCTGGATCTCCATGGAAATGAAAAAGCAATTAATATGTATTTAAAAAAACTTTTCTGTTAATGTTTGAAATTTGTTCGATTAGAATGTTTTCTCATATTAGTGATTAAAAAAGAGTGTTAACTGAAGAGAGTCAAATTAATTATGACTGAAAACATTTTAGATAAATAAAATAATTTATTTATTTTGAATTAAACTGCTGATAGTGCTTATTCTTTTGGTTAAAAATATATATTAGCTCTAAGTTTTGCATGCCCAAAAATTTGTCAGTCTAACACTGGTTCACCATCCCTGTCATACATACATAAGATTAAATACAAAATTAATCAATTACATTTAGTATGGCCAACGTGCAGCATATTTTCACTGATAAATCAGCCATTCGTTTTGGTAATCTAGAAGTTAGGGAATCAGAATATTATTCAAAGCACTCAATTTGATCTTGGTCTTAAGCAGGGATTTCATCAGATAAATTAGTTAAAAATTATAGTTTAACTATTAATCATAGATAACATGCCTCTTAGTTAAATTATTATAATTAATTTTATTAATTCAGAGATGGAACCAACTTTAGAAAAAAATTTCTAATTATTAAAAATTCTATTTAATCTGAAGGTTTAATTTGATAGTATTAAATTCAAATGGATAAATAATTCACTTGAGATATAATTTATATATTGTTAAAGATACTTATTGTTCTCTCTCTTTTATATTTTAATAATTATGTAACTGATTAATTTTCTATATACAGGTTGATGATCAAAAATCTGGCAATCAATATTCCGGTTCCATCAGTTTTTTGGCATGAATATCGGAACGCATTTTTTAATTTACCATGTTGGCACGCTATTGTTTTCTGGAAGTGCCGTTTATGTTTTGACGGATTTGTACTCCAGAATCAGATATTTGGTCATGCTTGCAACCAGGATTGCCAGATTGGCTTTTTTGATGCCAAATGAGCTCATTTTGGCTGTTTTTAGACATGGTTGGTGTTAGAAATTTTTTTAACATTTGGCTTTTTTTGTTTATTGGCATTATATAAAATCTTTTTACTTTTCTTGAAGGTACAATAACGAATTAAAATCCTGAGGAACTATTTTATTTAATTGAATTAACATTCTGTAGAACTACAATCTTTTATTTATTTTATTGAACATTAAAATTTCATTTACTTTTCATCTAGTGTTTAATTTTATTTCTTTAAAGCACTGTACAAGTAGTCCTTTTCTGTTAAATATATAAAGTGCACGTGTGCTCGCGCGCGCGCGCACACACACACACACACACACACACACACACGCGCGCACACACACGCACACGCACACACGTCAAAAATCCAGAATTTTCGAAAATTTGGCAATCCTCAGGTCTCGAGGTTGCTGGAATTTTGATTGTCAACCTGTATCCTTATTATTTGTTTTTTAGTTAATTTGTACAGTAGAACTTTTAATGTTAGTTATAATGTTATTGAAGAGACCAAAATTTATGGTATCATATCTAAATGTTCTTATAATTATGGTTAACTTGGATCAAGGCAAATGTGCTTTTTATTGCTTGAGCTAAATTTTATTTAATGTAAAATGTTATTTTCATCATCATTCTTATCATTCCCATATTTTCATCAGAAATGAGCAGCAACCTAACAAAAAACTTACTTGTATATCCCTAATAAATGAGGGCATATATTATTATTCTCTACACATTTATATCAGTTAACTCCACACTTATCTCTCTTTATATATTTATTCCTCTTATTCATACTCTCAAATCCATACATCCTTAAATATTCATCCTTATTGCTATTCCAATTCTTTTCTTGGCCTCCTTTTTCCATATTTACTATTCACATGTCATGCATATGTTTGTTATTACTGATTCTTCAATCATTCATTTTACATGAAATAATGAGTATATGTTAGTACATACATAATTAATGAGAATCAACTTACTGCATCAACCAGATTCTCTCTCATTTCATGCATTCTTTTATTTATTATTATTCAGAATAAAAGTTATACCATTTCAATCCAGTCACATCTTACAATACTCGTTATAATGAATTTCTGAGAATTCTGATATTTTGTTCACTATTATCTAAAGTTCATTATAATTCAAATAACACCATCTCCAGTATGATATTTACATTAGATCAGTAATTGATTTTGCTATTTTTTTTATTTTTCATAAAAATCTTTTCAAAAATGAAATAATTTTTTTCAATATAGCCCAACAGATATCTGTTTTAATAAAATATACCAATATTTTATTAATTGAAAGTTATGAAAAGCTTATAAATAATTAATTTTCTATCATATATATTTTTTTTTACTAAAATTAAACTATATTAAGTCTATTTTCTTAATTTTATAAATACAATGATGATGATAATAATAATAATAATTATAATAATAGGTAATAATTTTACAGTAGTAATTTTTGGGCTAAATTTCAATTCTCTGTACATTTTCAAATAAATAAGGCACACGTTAAACTTCACCATTAATACAGTATTTATTTTTAAATTTCAAATGAAAATTATCTGTAACAAAAGACAAAATAATACATATTTTTAAATTTTATGTGCTTATTTTAATATTTACCTTAGTAAATTGTGCAAAAATCATTCATTTTATTGCAATTTTAAATAATTTTTAGTTTTCTGAATTCTGCCATATTATGACATATGATGTCATTAAAATTTTAAGCTGAAAATGTTTCTTTCGTAATGTAATTGGCAATTTGCCAGCATAATAATGATATGTAATGTACGAGAAAATGGTATTTGGCAATATATGAATTAACAAATTTTTTCCAAAAAGTTATAATGTTAGAATGATATTATTTTTGGAATTTCTGTTTTTGTTATGTTAAAACTGAAGTGAAAGTTCATTATAACTGAAATTATTAGCATATATTGAAATACACCTGGATCAGGAAAAATGAAATATGTTCATTATAGTTGATTTATCTTATTTTCTGCTGCAGTCACATTGATTCTATGAATAATTTCACATTCATGTTTCACTTTTATATGTTAACAATGGAATCAGCACAAATGTACTGTATACTTAGCCATCCTAGCATTCTGTGATAATTCTTATTCCTAGCATATCTCTATGCATCTATAATTTTGTAAGAATTTCTTCTTCTTACAACCTCAGTATTAATGAGATTTTTTTCTCTAAAACATGCTTCCAGGTACACACGTTTAATTGCTCCATTATAATCATATTGAGCTTATTCTCAAATCTTGTATAGCCATTTCCTGATTAACAGAAATAATTAAGACAGAAGAGTAAAAATAAGAATGCAATAAATAGTGATACAAAAATTAACAGCCAAAACAGTGGAGATTTTAACAGTGCAAATTATTTACATATAATTAAACATATATAGTATATAAATAATTTTCACTATTAAAGTTATTTATTGTATATTTATTTTATTCTATTAAACATTGAATACCTACAAGGCTTTCATAAAAATTTACTTTACTTCTAATGGTCGTATTCACCATCTTGAGTTAAATGACGAGTTAGTCAACTCAAGGTAAATTCTAACTTCGGATCAGACGTGAAGTTAACTCTCATCAGTATTCAGGAAGAATATTAACCCTCAAGTACACGAACTCTTGAGTTAGCCTTTTCGAATACTACTGTTTATGAGATTAAATGACAATCCGTTTGAGACAAGCGATGTGATTGTGATTGGCTTTCATAAATCACATGATATACTTAAGAAAAGTAGAGGGAGAAATAAATCAGAGACATAATTTTACTAATTTCTAAAGAGAGATGTTATTGCAGTTAACGGAAAAATATATTTCTGTTATCGAAAATAAAAAACCAATGCAATAACAATAAAAGAAAAGCAAGAAACCTGGAAAGTAATTGAGAAAGAATTCGATGGAATCCCAGAAATAACTGTACGAACAATGAAGCAATTTTGGGATTGTTATTAACAAGAAAGCGATCGGAGAATGAGCTAAAAATAAAATTGAGTTTTTAAAACTGGGGATGGATTAAATATAAACAAAGATGTTTATTCAGTTGGGGGAAGATCACTATCAATGGGGGCATTAACACAGCCACTCGAAAATGCTTATGATAGCCTTTCCTAATATATTATAGGTAAATATTTTATATTAGCTCTTTCAATTAGCATTAGTTATTCATTATACGGTATATTTGAAAATATTTAGGCTAATCTTATATTATTTAACATAGGTTTATCTAATATAGCAGTAGCAGAAATGATACTCAATAAAAATCCAGATTCTGCTTTGATTTCTGAAGTATCTGTTTCGAAGGAGTCGTTGCATAATTTCTCAAACTTTGAGCTGATAACTTATAGCCGATTTTGTTGACCAATTTTTCTATAGTGTCCTTTTGTAAACGATATCGACAAATAAACTCGTCAAGACTTTCTACGTCATTTCTTCCTTTAATCCAATTTCGTCTAATTCAATTATTAAAATGCTGTAAAAATTCTAAATTTTCCAAATTTTCTATCATTTCTTCATCACTACTGCTACTAGTAGCTATCTTAACGAAAGTTCCTCAATCAACGCATGCGCAAAAATCAAGGTTAATTTCTAACCCGCTGTGCTCTGGAGGTAAGAGTTAACTCCGTTTTCCTGAGTTACTCGAGATGGTGAATACCAACTTTAACCCAGATTGTAACTCTAACTGTAACCCTAACTCGAAATGATGAATACGGCCGTAAGTGATCAGGCATTTTGATATGCCTGATTGCTTAGAGATGCCACAGACTGCAAAACCACTTGTCATAAACCTGAGTAACCCAAGCTTTGACTTGAAGGCTATGGCTTCTGTTGTTCAGTTAGTGAGCAATAGTGAGCTAACCTTAGATGCTTTTTGGCTATGCATGCTAAGCAAAGATATATGTAATATCCAATAGTCTAGTACATGAAAGTATGAAATATCCTTATTTTATCTCATCATAATGAACTTCTATGGTATGCTAGATGCTAGTTTAGTCTACCGTTTTTGGCGTCGCTAGATGACACTAATCTGAGGTATAACATACCTGATCGCTTAGAGGTAAAGTAAATTTTTACTGGAAGTTTAATTGGGACAGAAGTTTTTATGTAATTTGAATTTTGTATAAATTAAAAATATAATTAAAAAAAATTTCTGAATTAGAAACTCCTGGATGCTAGGTGGGCTTCAGTAATTGCTCTTACATAATATCATATTGTTCTTGATTGAAAGGAAGACAATGCAGCATGGAACAATAGTATATAGGAATATGATATTTAAGATCAACAAATATTGGCTGAAAAAGTATTCATTTACACTCTGAAATTGTTAACATCAATAGATAATGACTTTAAAAGTATGATATGAAATTGATAATAATTTATGTCACTGTGTATTAAATTAAGCTGATTTTCAAAACAAGTATATTTTATTGAGGATTATTTAATTAATAGAAAACACAAACAAAAGTTAACAAATAGCGAATAGAAATAAATAAGAAAGGATTCAAACAGTTAGCATTTTTGATTAAAAAAGTACAAAAAATGTTAATATTTTGTTGAGTAATCCTCTTGATCAAGAACTGCCTGCAATCTTCTAGAAATTGAATGAACTAAGTTATTTGTTATATTTTCTCCAATATTTTTCCATTCTTGTAAAAGTGCATCTCTTAAATCATTTTTATTTGAAATAGAATTTTTTTGTAATTATTGATCAAGCTCTTCTCAAATATATTCTATTGAATTTATATCTGGAGATTGTTAGGGTGTTTTTAAAGTGTGAGGAATATTGTATAGTTGCAGGACAATGATCCAAAGCACAAATATTACTAAATAAGATTTGTGCTTTGGATCATTGTCCTGTTGAAAATAATAATTAACTAAAAGATTAAGTTTCTTAGCACTTTACTTTGAATTTTTTTTCAAAGTACAGTAAGACCCCACTTAATGCTGCTTTGTTTAATGCTGTTTCAATATAATGCAGTTTTTTAATTCTATAATTTTAATTGATTCACTTTAGCACAGTTTTTCAAACCATTATACTCACATAAATCCAAAATCGCACTTTTTTTTTTTTGCTTTGATACTCCTATGCCGTCTTGCAGTGCATTTGATATCAGTTTAATGCAGTAAGTTTTTTTCATTTCTTTTGGTTTTAAGGACAATATATGACATACACATTTTTAAAATTAAAATCAGAATATACACAACGATTATGAAACTTTATTTGCTGTTTTTCTTATTAATTTATATTACAGTAAGATCCCGCTTAACGCTGCTCTGTTTAATGCTGTTTCGATATAACGCAGTTTTTTTTTTAATTCTATATTTTTTATTGATTCAGTTTGGCGCGGTTTTTCAATCTCACATTAATAGGAAGACAAGAAAGTTTGCATTCTGAAAATGAGAAGAAAAGGAACTCGCAACAGATTTTCTCAAAATAAATTTAGCTACTATTACGGAAATTAAGGATCAGTTTATACAAAATGATCCAAATTTTGATAGAAGTTCAAAGGCAATCAGTTTATACAAAATGATCCAAATTTTGATAGAAGTTCAAAGACAAGACAAACTGTCATGGATGCGATGTCTCGCTATTGATAGCTGCTTGCTTGCTGAATGAAAAAAGAAATGGCAAACAAGTTTTCATTAGATGATTTTTAACGAAAAAACAAAAAATATCAAATTATTTATGTGAATATTTTTGATTTTCATGAATGATTTATCAAATTTAATCACTATTATGGATCAGTTTATACAAAATGATCCAAATTTTGATAGAAGTTCAAAGGCAAGACAAACTGTCATGGATGCGATGTCTCGCTATTGATAGCTGCTTGCTTGCTGAATGAAAAAAGAAATGGCAAACAAGTTTTCATTAGATGATTTTTAACGAAAAAACAAAAAATATCAAATTATTTATGTGAATATTTTTGATTTTCATGAATGATTTATGAATACAAATCAATATTAGCAATAAAAATGTTTATAATTAATATAATACAATAGTAATAATACATGTTGCAAAATAAAAAAAGGTACATATATTTTTTTTATTCACTGTCCTGTTTCACCTATTCCCATTATTTACATGTTAAGATAACCTCGTTTAATGCTGTTTCATTTTAGCGCTTGGTTTTTGGAATGTATCCCCTGCATTAAACAGGGTCTTACTGTATCCAAATACACACATTTGTCCATCATGGCTTCCATAATTTCTAAATTTCTCACTCCACATGCAACCATACACCCTTACACTATCACACTTCCACCACTGTGTTTCACTATGGGAATCACATTTTCTTTATTTAATGCATCTTTTTTTTCTACACCAATTTCCATCCAACTTCCAAACGTTTACTTTCATTGGAAAAAAAAATTATTTTTTCCAAAATTCTAGTGGTTTGTTCATATATATTTTTGCAAGCTCTATTCTTTTTTCTATTAACTTTACTCAACATATGATTAACTTCTAGCAAAATGTGAAAGTATCCAGCATTTCTAAGCTTCATAGATATTGTCCTGGGATTGACATTTTTCCAGTAGCCATTACAAAGTTTGCTGTAATTGAAGGGCATTTTAAAAATAATTTATTCTTCACTCTTCTCGAAATGAACCTTTTGTCTCCTTCATTTGACTTTGATGGCCTACTAGAACAGTTTCAACCCTTTTGTTGGTTTTGGGGCATGACTTTTCCCCAAGGATCTGTCAAATTCTCAGATTTTCCTTCTTTATTAAGTATAATTACATTATTTCTTACTTCTAACATTTCTTTCTGCATCAAGCTTATTATGTTAAAACAATTGCCAACATAATAAATAAATGGTAGCAATAAATAAAATATGATTGAAATAAAAAAGGGGATTCCTTTAATTCTACAAATTGAATCATCATTCTCACTAGAACTCAGATGTATAAATACTTATTTCTTACTCATTTCTATATTTTATTAAAAATCTGGTTTCTATTTTGAAATTAGTTATTTAACTCTTAATAAATTATATTTACTTTAAAAGGTTTATTAATGTACTGCATTTTCAAGTAAACAATTACTAATTTGTTACCATGCTTCTAATCTTATGTTGTAATAGATAAACTATTGAAGTTGAAGATTGCAGAGTGTATGAATATTTTTTCTGGCCACTATACAAAAACATTAATATAACTTCACATTACTTAATTTATTTATGCAATCTAACATGTTTATTCTTGTAACCTAAAAATACAGGTGCTGAATACTTGTATTGAATAACTCCATCATAGGTTGAAAAAATCATAAGTTGAAAATGATCAAAAGTGATAGTAATTTTAGTAGTAATAGCAGACACTAGAAGACCAAGATACTCCAAGTAAAATTGTCTGGATTTGATTTGGATTCTTCAAGATAATAAAATCAGAATGAACCTAGCCACAGAAGTGGTAAAATAATCTGGAATTGTATTGCATTGTAAATTTTTAATGAAAAAAAAAATATTTTAGCTGATGAAAATTATTTTATGCTATGAAAATAGCCAAATTTAAAATATCCTAAAAGCAGTTGTAGGGATTATTGTAAGTCAAATGATTATACAGTAGGGGAATATTTATGATCATTCAACTGTACATTAGATATTTATGTATTATATATGGAAAAAACCAAAAAAATACATTATGAAAATTAGTCTTAAGTAAAGTCAAATTTATGTAAATCAGGAAGAGGCTGTATTTTTATCATCTTTTTCAAACATAAGCACTTTCATCTATTTTGCATTTATTTTCATCTACTGCTACTTAAAATATATCATTCTGAGAATAAACAAAGCTTCCTCAACTTTGTTCATTCAAAAAGAACAATAATAATGTTGGCAGAACCCCCCCACACACAAATAAAAATTATTATTTTCATTCATCTTGACATTCAACTCATTCACAGCAGTTTCCCTCATGCAATACATTGACATACATATTAAAATAGCACAAAGATATCAAGCATTCTTATCTCAAATCTTTTCCAATTTCAAATCACTGACATTCTTTTATTAACTCTCACACATTTTCATAAATGTCATCATAAATTGTTTTTCCAGTTCCTCCCAGCTAGATGAAATTCAAGATAATAAAATCAGAATGTCGTAATTCCTCATCACTTTCTACAGCATAATCCTATTCACTTAATCATATATGTTCACTTGATCTACAAATCTATAGAAATATCCTCTTTTCACGTAGATATATTTTGCTATATCAAATATATTGAAAAAATCTGGCTGACATATCATCCTCCATTTTGAAACCACATTGTACATTTCACACAACATTTGTCAGTCACTCTTCATATTCTCAATCAAAATCTCATCGAATACTTTATCAGCTATATTTAGCAGACTTATATTCTTATAATTCTTATACTCTTATCTCAACGTTTTCTTGTAGATGGGGCAATCACAGCTTTAGTCTTTTTTCTCAGAACTATTCCATTTATCCAAAACAATTTATGTAGATGCCACATCAACTCTTGAAAAAACTTATCACTATATGTCAAATATAAATTATGATTCTCACTATCAATTAGTCTCACTAAATAAATCAAGCTTTTAAAACACCCCAACTTAATCAGTAGATTTTATTATAAGTGTTTTTCAAATATTAATCCATTCTCAGTAATATGCATTAAACAGAACAATTGAACATATGAAAAGAACAATTTTAAATTTAAATCAAATCTATATGAGTATATATTAATAATTTTAATAATATTTCTGATGATAATGTGCAGTCTGTGTCAGAATTGCATACAATAAATAGATGCATTGCATTCTACAGTTAAAAAATTTTTTTTATATAGACATATAGTCTTAAGTGCTTGGTAATCGAGATAAGGCATATAAAATAGTTAGAAGTTTCAGAGATTAAACTGAGTAAACATCCATTTATTTAAATAAATGGATTTTTTTATTTATTTAGCAGATATATATGAGCATATAGTATTATTCAGTGGACACTACCAAAGAAACAATATATATAATGACTTTATGGCATGCTATTGCAGCAGTTGAGACAATTATTCATAGTACATTTGACATATTTTAACAAAAATAAAATTCATAGTGCAATATAATTTAACATTGCGTTGAATTTAATGGGAGATCATTTTTCACATCTATAAACATGTTTGATTTATCATATGAATTAAGTTAGTTGCAATAAACTTATATTGAATTAGAGATTTGTTTTGCTTTTTTCTTATTATCTATCTTTATTTGTAATCCAGTAGCCTTTGCCATATTTCCTTAGTTCATTGGTTAAGACTATATGTTTATATATAAAAAATTTGATTGTTTTTAATAGAATGTCATGCACATATTTATTGTATACAATTCTGATATATACTATATATATATATAATTCAAAATATCTTGGAAAAACTTAAAACTTATTAAAGTTTTTATATCATAATTATCTATTTTGTACAAAATTTCCAACTCTTTTCAAAAATGTACAGATAAACTTCCACTTATATAACTAGTATATTTATAAATAAGCCTTATTCAAAGTGGAAAAATTATCTATTTGAATAAAGCTTATTTATAAATATCTTTTTAAAAATTTTTCATAAAAATAAAATTAAAAATACCACTTTCATATCATATCACTGGTATTTTGATGGCATTTTTTCTCAGTATCTGGCATTAGTGTGTTAATGCTAATATAATATTTTTTAATCTAAATTTATAAAAAAGTTTGTAAATCTAGGTTAGCAATTAGCATGTACCATTTTATAGTAAATTAGCTCTTTGAATTTACATATAGTGATATCTGAAAGAAATGATAACTATATTATAATTAAATTTTATTGTTTAAATTTAAATTTGTTCTGTAATTGTACTTTTATTGATAAGGGCTGTATCTGAAAAGTTATTTTATTAAATTTTGCTTTTTTAAAGATTCTGCTAACTTATTTTTTAAAGACTTCATAAATCTAATGTTTTTTATGTTTTATCAAGTGATCTTATCTTGTTAATGATTTTTATTTAATATTTTGATTAAAAAAATAATTAAAATATTTCAGATAAATCCTCCCTTTGGTGGATATGATGGGGCAACAATGAATAGAAAATTTGTTTATAGTAGGCAAGTTGTCAATTTTATTACATTGATTCTTTTATTTACATCAGTTTTCCAAAGTTATGATTAGATCATGAAATAATAATATACTTGCCATATGATTAGGCAGTTTTAGTTAATATTTCTTTTAGAGATAAGTGTTGAATTAAAACTTTTTTTTGAGCTTATATATTTTTCAGAGATAAGCTTAAAAGTTAATTGAAAATTCTTATATTTAATAGCCATTTTAAAGAATCTGGAATTGAATTCTGGTTCCTTCTTATAGAAAGCTTTCATTGTAATTAGCTATAAAATTAATGAAGTTGTATTATAATACAACTTAAGAATTTAATATTTTAATTTTCTTAAATACAGCTTCACTATTGATTTTTCTGGACAATGATGATTTTAATCTGGACAAATTCCAAGAGTACACTTGAAACACCTACAATCACTGCCCAACAATCTAAATACATACTGGCTAGGCTGCTCAATACTAGTAACAAGTGAAGCCACTGAAGTAGTGGGGTTACATGGTATAATTGTGCATATTGAGGTATCACACACTTTAATTATTTGGATCTGATCATCATACTTATTAACATAAATGGGATATATCTGGTCACCAAAATAAACTCAATTTGCTATATCATTATTTTACGATGTTGCTGGTGGGGTAAACTAATGTAGTGGGACAGCTTCGCTTGTTGCTAGTATTGAACAGGCTATCTGGTATATATTTAGATCAGGGGTAAGCAACCTTTTTAATCAACGGGCCAATTTAAATTTTAAAATTTTTTTGCGGGTTGGCCACCTCTGGTATATGTAATTCGGTTTAACCAGCCATTTTATTATCCGGCCAAGGGTTCAGTCCCATGGTGGCTGGTTAAGAGGGCACCTACTGTAATTAAAACAGTGAAAAATTTTAAAATAAGTATAAATATTTTTTTAGTGTGTTTATCTATTTATGGAACTACAAAAAATAAAATAAAATATACACCAACATACCAAATAATAAAAAAAAATTTAAAATTCTATAAAATATAAATTTTATTTCATTTAGTAATTTTCTTCGGAATATATGATTTCAAAAAACATAAAAAGTCTACTGAACAATTATTTAATCTTGTTCTTATTGTAAATACAAAATTTCCTGAAAAAGAAAACTGTCCCACTGGCTACTGAACTTGATTTTATTATTTTCAAGGTATCGGTGTATTCATCATCGAAATCTATTTCCATACAAGAATTTGGATATATTCTAGACAATATTTTTCCAAATTCAAGTTTTGAAGTTAGTGGAAATACACAAGATTTCTTTGTTGAAATGCTTTGTGAATTTTGCAAATATAGCAAAATTTTATTACGATTTTATTTATTAAAACAATTTCAAGTTAAAATGTTAATTATTTAATTAATTAAAAACATTGATTTTTAAATTTAAAAAACCAGTTTTCGAATTTTACAAATTTATCCAAAAAAAAAAAATATTTTTTTGAATCCGTTTTTATAAACCGACAAACCCTAATTCCGATCTCGTAAAAATGGATCCTAAAAATGAAAGTTATACACTCAAATAAAAACTAATTTAATTTTATTTTAATAACTTTCTTTACAAAATGAATGCAATATATAATTCTTCTATATTTTCAGTTTTATTCTCTCTTCTATAAATTTGTATACCATATAAAAAAATAAGAGGATTAGATAATATACTAGGATCACACCAAAATTAATGCCTCACATCATTGACAGGATTTTTGTTCCTAAAAGTTTATACCAATAGTTGTTATTGATACTTCTACTGTATCCTCAAGGGTTTTATATCAGCATCAGCACATTGCAATGAAAGCTGTTGACCAATTAACCACTTCTGTCACAAACCAATAGCATAATGTTTCAGATTGCTAATTTGAATGTTTCATAATCACATTTTGCATTGCACACTATTGAAGTTTTACTGTGCAGATATACGCATTATTCCGAGGTGGTAACTGACAGTATACAGTTACCTCGGAACAGTTACAGTTTATAGAAACTATGTAGAAAAATAGAATTTAATCATTAAAAACTATTTTTTTTTTGTTTATTGTGTGAGGCATTACTTCTGAATTGACATTATCCCATATGAACCACTTGCAAAGAATGTCAACATTAAATGCAAGATTTAAACATTAAAGATGAAAAGTTTGGTAGATGGTATGGAAAACAGATTGTGGATGCAACAATGAATGACGCTATGTTTAGAATGAACATTCTAACTACCAGGGAGATGTTATATTACAACCACAGTCACTGGTATAATAAATTTTTAATACCTAATTAATTTGTTCTAGATATGAAAAAAATTAATAATTTATGATGGAATGTGAATACGTATGTCTCAAATGCATCTCTATAGTGAACCTTGCTAATCCAGATAAATGAAGCAAAAATAGCTTCAAAAAGCAAAATACATTGGGTCCTCATTTAATGTGGAGGTTAGAACCCAAAAATGTTGACATTATGGTTTTGGTTAAACTCCATTGACCAAGCATATAAATTTTCCAAGGGATGGTTTCATATTCCAATCCTAGATCCTCAGATTGGAAAGCCAAAATGTTTATACAGCATGCGAGTCATTCGACCAGATTTAGTTCGCTATAATTATATTTTATGTGAGCACTATAATAATCAAACAAAACCCAAATATAAGCGTTTCATCTGATCATGAAAGGTTGAATTTAAAAAATCCAATCTTGTAGCAATTTTTGATGATATGTTATTAAGTGGTTTGTTTCAATCAATATTTTTATTTTGTCCTCATCAGCTTCAACTAACCTCGAACATCTACCGCTTAGATGACAATTTTTTTGGAACCAACTGTACATACATACTATTTTTATATTTTTTAACTGTTTATATTTTATAACTTTTTTTAATGTTTTTATTGGATGCAATCTGTTAAATATAATTTTGTAATAAGGTTTGCTAATCTGGAAATAAAACTGGTTTCCATATAATTTTGTAATAAGGTTTGTTAATCTGGAAATAAAATTGGTTTCAAAAAAAGTTATATTTATGCGTTCCGTTTGTTGAGACAATAGCGTATCGAGTACCGAAGCCCCTCCCCTTTTTCGTTATATTTTATGCGTTCCATTTGTTGAGACAATAGCGTATCGAGTACCAAAGCCCCCCTTTTTTGTGACTGCGGCCCTCCATATCTCTAGTAAACATGGCTATGGCCCTCAGGTTCATTATAATTGGACAGCCTTATTCTAGAGCTAAGATAACGTTGTGTCATCTTGGCTCCAGAATGATTATGTCATTGTATGATTATGGCATACAGTAACTGCCATTCATTTATTTGAACAGCGTAGATGCTGATGTACTTTATCTAACAAGTAAGATAATTAAAAATCCACATGAGGGTAAAACCGGGAAAGATGGCGCACCTTTTTTTGTTTACTGATAAAATTATTCATAATCATAATCAAAAACTTTTAATCCTAATTAATCTGCCATATTTAATCCCTTGATCCCCAAAAACTTTTATTATTCAAAATAGCTTACATGGAGCCATATGCAAAAAGTATTGTCAAAAATTAGTTAAACAAAATGAAAAAAAGTTGAAAAAGTAGTTGGATGAGATAGTTTTTTCCAACTTTTTTTATTTTGCTTAAATAATTTTTAACATTATTTTTTGCATATGGTTCCATGTAAGCTATTTTGAATAATAAAAGTTTTTGATTATGATTATTAATAATTTTATCAGCAAACAAAAAAGGTGGGCCATCTCTCCAGGTTTTACGCTACAGTTTTTAATGCAATGCATCTCAGATATCAAAAAACGAATATTTGTAAAATTATGATCAATATTTTTTATTTAAAATGTGAAACTATTTATAGTACAATACAATAATTCTATGTTTTATTTATTTAAACTATAGTATATTTGTAGCTTGTTTACGATATAATCTATTAGTCGTTCAGATAAAGTTAAAAACAAATATAGATATTAAGCATTTTAGATATTTTATAGTGTCATTATGTCATAAATCATCCTTTAATAAATATCTTTTTAATATACCTGAAAAACGGACTCCGTTCGCGACATAAACGAAGAAATTCTTCTTCTCGATACATAAATCGGAGATCATTCTTACAACCCACCAGCACTATTGGTGTATTAGGACAAAACTGGCGAATTTCTGGATACCATATAACTTTACAATTGCGTAAAGACAAAGGATTGGCAACAGAGAAGCATAGTAACACAACATCTGATCTGAAAATTAAAAAAAAAAATTATTTCGTTTACTTAACGAAAAGGATAATTATTTTATATTTATGATGAGAATCTGATGGAAATTAAAAAAAAAAAAAACATTATTTCGTTTACTTAACGAAAAGGATAATTATTTTATATTTATGATGAGAATCTGATGAACCTAATTAAATTATTCTAAAAAGTTAAACTGCTCACCTTCCATAAGCAAATCTTCTATCTTTATCATGATCTCCGAAGGTATCCCAGAGGCGAAGAGATACGTTTACACCATCTACGACTTCTACAGAACGTTTTAGTACCTAAAATATGATAAGAATGATAGGAATTATTAATTTCATCATGGGATTCAAGAATATTATTAAAATAAAGAATTTTTGTTTATTTTAATAAGTTTATTATATATAATTCGATTAAAACGTAAATTAAATTATTAATTATATAAATTTAAAAATTTATTGATTCTATCAAAACAATAATGCCAGATAATTTCACCTTTTCACTTAAAAATATCATGCCAATTTATCTAGTTAGACAAAGTGCTTTCTTTGAATTATATCATGCTTGAACTAATATTTTTATAAAATTTATTAATGCGGTACTTCTACAACATGATTTTTACTTAACATATTTAGAAAATTACATTTATTCTCCTTCAACACAAACATTTTCATTAATTTTTGTAAATCCACATTATGGACACACAATACACATAAAATGCAATCATTGAGAAGTACTTTGCTAAAATTAATCATAAATACAATTTTGCTAGTTTGCTGTGAGAGGGATAATATGTAAAATTTATACAATTATAATACAGTATTTCAGTTATAATATATAGATAACCCTCTATAACACGGTTTCGCTCTAACACGATTAGAAAATTGCAGAAACCCTCATATAACACGGTTTTTACTTAACACATTTGGGAAATTATATTTATTCCCATATAACAGAAAATACTTTCATTAATTTTTGTAAATCCACAATAAAATTTATACAATTATAATACAGTATTTCAGTTATAATATACAGATAACCCTCTATAACACGGTTTTGCTCTAACACGATTAGAAAATTGCAGAAACCCTTATATAACACGGTTTTTACTTAACACATTTAGGAAATTATATTTATTCCCATATAACAGAAAATACTTTCATTAATTTTTGTAAATCCACATTATGGACACACAATGTAAACACAATGGACAAAAGGGAGCAGCAAAATCGCTTATCCCCATAACGTGAAGTTTACGACGATCTTGTAAGGCAAGCAAACCAAGATTACAGATTTTATAAAAACAGTAGAAAATACACAAATTCTAAAGCAGAAAACAGTTCGGAAAGTGAAGGTGATATTGTTAAAAAGGAAAACGTTTTAAATAAATATTACACAAGCTGTATACTTTTTTCTCTCTCTGTTTTATGTATACAGTATTGTTTTTTTGGAGTCTCAAGTGTATATTTTTTTTTCTTTATGTTTCTGTTAATATTCCTAATAAAAATTAAGTTTCTTATGTAGAATTAAAGAAAGTTATTTACTTTTTATTGATACTACAAGAATGTGAAATAGAAAAACTTTTTTATTTATAAATTATTTTTAGATATGTTCTAAGGAACGATTATTTTGTAGCGGGTTAGATTACAGATTTTGTAAAGAGAGCAGAAAATGCTATTGATTTGGAAATGTAACTCCTTTTTTTGTATTGGCTCCAGGTCTCATATAACATGGTTTCACATAACATACTTTTTATTGATTTGGAAATGTAACTCCCTTTTCTGTATTGGCTCCAGATCTCATATAACATGGTTTCACATAACACGGCATTTTTTAGGAAGCTATTTATCGTATTATATGAGGATTACCTGTATATCTTTTTTTAAGTAAAGAAATTAGATTTTGAGGTAATTAGATTTTTTTTTTAATCAAATTTCCTCAAATTACAGTTTAAAATTCGCCGGTTTGTCAAATTTTGAATCATAAAATAATGAAAAAGAATCAGAACATTCCGTTAGAGATTGCTCCACTTTTTAAATAATTATATCATATATTTTATCAATGACATTTCTGATAATATCAGAACTGCATTTTTAAATTTCCAATTTTATTAACGAGAAAAAATAGTTTTCGTAATGTAGTTATTATCAAGGTATAAGAAAAATGAGGATTTTTCCTATTGTTTTGAATGTAAATTAAAAGATAGCGTTATACTGTATTGGCAAAAATCCAAAAAAGTGACATCTGAAATAGTGGAGAGTATAAAGTAAAATCATTTTAAACTGTTTTCTTAGTTTTTTAGTTGTCATCAAAATAATCGACCTAATAAATTGATAGCTTAGACTCCATAATATTTTTACTTGATTTTCACTCTGCGGGAAATAATGATTTGGCGGAAACTTTCCCATTCCTCATTCAATTCTTTAAAGAAGAATTATTGTGAATCTGCTCACGCAAGAGGTTATTTTCGGGAGAATACTGTATAGAAATTGCAAAAACTACAAATTCATTTTCGGTCTAATACTCGATGGCTATAAAAGCGACGAACTTTATACAAAAATTATCATAAATCTTATTATCTTCTGAATGAGTCATTATATACAGTATTGCTATTATTTGTTGTACAATTGCGTAACACTTCTCTATCAAAAAAATAATAATTTCGATTTAATTTTTGCAAAATAATCTGATAGAAAGGAATTTATTTAAGGAGTGCATACAGTTAATTATCAATAAACAAAGTAAAATTTATTAAATTTGAAAGATTGTCTTTTGAATCCTTTCTGGAAAATTTAGAAAATATATTTAGTAGAAAATGAGAGAATTAATGATAATCACAATCCTCATGATCTCTAACGCTGATTCTAGAATATGATCCTCTAGAAATAAAAACAAAATTATTTTAAAATACCGTATCCAGCATTCTTAACAATATAGTAAGAATGTTAGATTCGGTATTTTAAATAATCCCTATTTAAATACAATTAAAATACAGTTAGGATTTTAATTGGGATTATTTAATTGTTCTATTGGTATTTTAATTGAGACTATTTAATTGGTCTATTGGGGTTTTGATTGGTGATTATTATATCAATAATTTGTTTTGATATTATCACAACTGCATCATTAGAACTTAGTAATTTTTAGTTTTCTTCTAATTTACAATTTCTGATTAAAGATAAGTCAATAAAGTTGCAGTATTTTATAAAAGTAATACTATTTCGTAAAATCGATTGAATATATCTTTAAATTTCCTAATTGAAAATTATTCATCTCACTTTTTTATAACTTCTTCTTTTTAATGAAAATCATTATTTTTTGTTTCCAGACTTAACTTGATTATTATTTTGTTCTTTAAAAAAAATCAAGAAATAATGTTATATTGGTTTACAAACAAAACTTGTATTATTAGTACTACTGTATCGTCTCAATCGTTTCATTGATATACTGTACACATAATAGTTTATCTTTAAAATAAACTGCCAACATATAATGTTGAATTAATATGTTAACAGTTTGATAGTTTAATAACATTTCTTGGCCTCATTTCTAAGAAATGCATCTTAAATTAGAAACAAAATTTATGTCCACTGCTGATCAGAACACTTTATAATATATTTTTATCAATTATAAAATATGTTGTAATCGAAAAGATCAGGAAAACGTTATAATTAACTAAATTAAGATTATACAAGGTATAAATGGCGTTTAGCGATGTATATGGGTATAAAACCATATAAAAATATTTAAATAATTGGCATGTAAACATAATTAATAAGTAGAGAGCAAATAGTAGACATCTCTAGGAAAGAAAATATTTTTTAGTTAAACCTATCAAAAATTTAAAAAGATTTTTTTATAACTTTAAATAAATATTTAATCATTAAAAAACTATTCCATTTTTCTTATTTTCGTACAAGGAACTTATTTCAATTTTCAAAGATGCCTTTCTAGAAAAATGATCTTTTCTTTAAGAGAGATTTCCAGAAAAGTTAGTTATGGCTTCACAAGGATTCTCTTTTAGAGATCAGTTTTATTTAGTGCGGATTTTCTTCATAAAAGAAATTTACTTTTTTATCAAAGAAAATGGGCTCCAGAAATAATATTGGAGCCTTTTTATGCTTCATTTATATTGGAGATTGTGGCCTCAATAAATGAAACCGAAATAAGGAATAAGTTATGACTCTCTGATCCCAATATTGATAGAAAGGAAACTTTGATCGATTCAAAATGAAAAATTTATAGATTTACAAAATATATTTTGATATTTAGATTGAAAAAAAGCATAAATACAGTTTATTTTTAAATAATTAAAAAAATTTAAAAACTTTGGATATGATATATTATAATGGAAATTTAAAATTACAAAAGTTAATAATTATATTAATTTTCATGTCTATAGATAATAGTCTCTTATGTACTGTATGTTTGCTAGAGAAAATGGTACCTTTTGTAATTGGTGGATAATTTTTTAAGAAAAAGTAATCTTCAAAATTTGGCAGTAACTTGTTTCTCATAAGACTTTCAAATATTTTGTAATTGGTGGATAAACTTTTTAAGAAAAAGTAATCTTCAAAATTTGGCAGTAACTTGTTTCTCATAAGACTTTCAATCTCATATATAATTTAAATCGGATAAGAGAGTGAATTTTTTTTTTTGTTTATACGAAAATAATTGATTGTTTTCTGAGATTTCAATCGAATTACATATCACTAGATTCTGCATTTTTGAAGAAGTTATATCTTTCAGAAAGGAAGTTTATCCCAAAAGAATTGAAGGGTACAGGGAGAAAAAATCCACTTTAGTCACTCAGAATCTTTTTTTGAGAAAAATACAAATTTATCTTTTAGTACTGAGAATAACCTGAGATATTGAAAAAGCTGCATACAAAATTTTGTTTGTAAACAAAATTTCAATACCCCTGGTTATTTTGAGTACTAAAAGATAAATTTGGATTTTTCACAAAAATATTGTGAGAGACTAAAGTGGTTTTACCCCTGTAATCTTCAATTATATCAATAATTTGGGAAACAAAATTCAAAATCTTTTTTGTATAATTCTGAACAGAATATCACTTATAAACCCCTTTTCGCGCTGATTTTCAAAATTTTATTGATTTTTGTCATATTTAAAATATACAGAGCTAATTGTGTCCTGGTTATATTTCACTAGGACTCAATTTTTCAAATACAGTAGTAATATTAATATAAATGTTTAAAGTTTTTTTTTAATATACAGTACTAAGTCCAAAAATGTTTTTGTTTTTGGAATCAGCATTAAATTGTCAAAAATAACCTCAAAATTATATTAACAATATTTTTTAAAATCGCAAAAATATACCAAGTTTCATGTTTATCTTCATAGAAGATAAACAGAAAAATTTTGTGATAAGGTTACCTGAAATTTTTGCTAGTTTGTTAATATAATAGATTTAATAAATTTAAGCCTATTATTACAAACAATAATCATTTAATGATAAAATAAACAAATATTTTAATTATATTTCTGATCAGGTAAAAGCTATTATATAAAAGTATCACGTATTTAATAATTGAACACAATTAAATATTGCAAAACAGGTATTCCATATTATAATAAAATATTGATATACATTATATTGTATGTTATACATACAAATATATGGCATATATATTATACATTCGCAGAAAAATAGTAACAATGTCATGTTCGGTATTATCCTATTATCAAGTTTGTCCCATTTTTCGTAGCTATAAATAAAAATTGCATAGAAGTTATTTATCTTTTTAAATAATAACTTCAAGGGAACTATATCCAAATAAACCTAAATTATCAAGCCAAATTTAAGAATAATTATTAATTAGAATAATTATTAATTTTACAAATCACTCATTGATTTGTAAAATTAACAATTATTCTAATTACGAGATGGCGCTAGCATTAGTTCAAATTATTTCAAATCATTAAAATTATTCCGTTACCAGTTTCAAGGACTAAAATTTGGCTTGATAATTTAGGTTTATTTGAAGTTATTTATATTCATTTAATCTAACAAGGTTAGATTATCGTATATTATTCATTTTAATTGTTTAAAATCAGTTAAAGTATCATAAAAATCCAAAGTACATTCATAAGTTAACATAAATTTATGATGTTAACCTGTGAATGTGCTTTGGATTTTTGTGAATGAACTTGATATACAGGATGAATTTCATCTATTTAGTTAAATTATGTTTAATAAAATGGATAATGTACAAATCAAGATTTTTGTTTATTAAATGCATAAAAGTAAAAAAATATTATGTTATCCTCTTTTTAGAGAGTAACTAAGCCAAAAGAGTATACAATACTCTTTTGGCTTAGTAGAGGTGCAATGCTAAAAAGCATTGCACCTCTACTAAGCCAACGTGACTTCGGTATTAAAAACCACGTCGCCATATTCAGTTTCTAAATCTTTCAGGAATTCTTTAAATTCACGGTGATTTAACGCGCGCGACTTTATAAAATTGATTAGTTTAATTATTGGTACTGTGACATTTGGCAAACTCAATCT
>AYEL01064398.1:0-21643 GCA_000484575.1 Olivierus martensii
TTCGTATTGCATGTTTGAACAAGTCGCCGACAAGTGAGTAACTCGTCACAAAAAATTGTTTCGGTTTAGTATGTACTACCATTTTATTATAATTAATTTTATAACAATATATTGATGGGAGAAAGTCGATAAAATAAATTCAATTTTAGAAATGCTTGGCAGGCCGCATAAACATGTTTAACGGGCCGCATGTTGCTCATCCCTGATTTAGATTATTGCATCTGCCTAATTGAAATTCAATATCTAAAAAAACACATGAAGTAATTTGTCCTAATGTTTTTAATTATATTAAATACTTTATTAAATATGCAATATTTCAATAAGTTCAGTGATGTGATATAAACATCTTAGATACAATATATAAAAATTTACAAATGCAATAGTAAAATTTATTTCTTTATTATGCCCTACATACTTAATCAAAATTAGAATCTAATTAAAAATTCAAATTTTGGATAAATATGTATTCCACTGTATGTTTTTATTGTAGCATTAAACCTAAAAATGCTCACATATTTGATCTTAAATTATGTCACAAATTCCTGTTAGAATGTACAATTTTAAATATTATTTAAGTGTTTGCCATATTTAGTTTGCAGAATATTTTTTCTTACATAATATTTTTCTCAGGATTTAAAAAAGAAAATTAAAATAAAAATGTGTATAATAAAAATCAAAATATAAAAGTGTATATTTATTAATATCAGAAAAATTTTAACAGATTATCATTAAAATAATTTTCTTATTAGGACAAAAAACAGAAAATAAACTTTTTATTAATGAAGTATAAAAGTACTTTCAGATAATATAATCTCTCTCTAGATACAAATATAAAATGGAATACAGAATAGAATGTAATACAAATTCAAAATTTCATTGCATGATATCACACAATTGAAATTTTCAAAGTATTTAAGGCAGTGGTTTCCAAACTTTGTTACTACGCCTCCTCTAAAACAATCTAATCTTGGCACCCCCGTTATTTCATAAAAGTAATACAGACATATGTTTCATGGCAAAACTTTATTAATACAAAAAAAGAAAAAATAAACATAATTGACAATCATATTGAATTGTATTAATGTAATTGATAATCATTTTTAAATTAATTTCTTTTTATAACAACAACAAATAGCTGATACAATGCCCTCTCGCTGATGTTTGAATTTGATTATGTTATTTTTATTGATTATTGTTGCTAGTAGTACTAGTGGCCATTTTATAAACTATGCACTTGCAAGCGTGTCATCTGTTATATAACATATATCTTATATTACAAAAATTACATTTCTATCAAACTTTTTGCGGCTCCCTTTGGCCTCCCAGTTTGGAAATCGCTGATTTAAGATATACTAAATGAACATAATATAAATTTAATAATACATACAATCATTATAAATAAAATAGTAAAAGAAATATTTCTAAAGAAGAATATTCAAATAATGACTTAATAAATAGTAAAATCAAAGCGATGTGTAAAGTAAGTTTCACTACAGTTGATGGAACTTGCAATCAGTCCACCAAGCCACCAGAAGTGCAGATCTTTATCCAAATTCCACAATTCATCATTTTTTTTATAAAAATGTTGCAATTGTCTATATTAAATGACAAAAAAAAAAATGTTGCTTTATAGCAACCATGCACTTCCCAAGAAATTGCAACCAAGCCTACTTTATTCCATAGCATGTGGTATTAGGTGAGTTGCTACAATAAACCATCTGTGTTCCAATTAGAGCAACATAAAGAATATTACAGCTATTTATGTATGAGAAGAAACCATTTTCATATACGTTAGGATTTTTGATATAAGTTAAAAAATTTATAAGAAGTACAGTAAAACCTCGATTTTACGGACACCATCCCAAAAAATAAAATAAATTATACAATATTTGCATAAACTGTCTACAGTATAGCTACATCCAGCATTGGACACCATCCCAAAAAATAAAATAAATAATATTAATACAATATTTGCATAAACACCATTCCAAAAAATAAAATAAATAATATTAATACAATATTTGCATAAACTGTCCATAGTATAGCTACATCCAGCGTTTCTTATCTGCACTGGTGCGTGTAAAATAAAGCTAAAAAATAAAATAAATAATAATAATACAATATTTGCATAAACTGTCTAACAGCTACATTCAGCATTTGAAAAATAAAGCATTCATTTATTGCATAATGCATCATTTTTTTATCCGCACTGGTACGTGTAAAATAAATCACTCATTTATTGCATAATGCGTCATTTTTATTTTATATGTAAATTTAATATACATATATGTAGGTAAATTAATTTAAAATACTCCATGTAAAATAATACAGTTTTTAGGCATAAGTCACATTAATTAGTACAGGTATATTGAAAATGCTAATTAATGTTTATAAAAAAATGTTACTGCGATTTTACAGACTAGTCTTGCCCCCTATAGTCTGTAAAATCGAGGTTTTACTGTATTGTTAAAATTGTATAAGTGATGTAAAAGCAAGTTAATAAATATGAAATATTATTAGAAATAATAATATATCATTGAATTTATGTAATTTTTTAATAATTATATGGCAACTTTGTTCAACAAAAGTTATGTAACTCTTTGCTTTTTATAGTTTCTGAAAATTTTGGCCAAATCTTTTCATTCATAGTTTGTTTTGTTCAGAGGATTAGTCATTATCTAAAAATATCAATCATTTATTGAATGACTAAAATTTCATGTAAAAGAATTGTTTTTTTTTGTAATTTTTTTTTTTTGCAATCCCATATACAGAACAAAAAGTTGTGGAAAAAATAAAATTCCAAAAAATTGTTTATATTGTTACAAAAAAATATAAAGAAAAAATTTCACTTTCTTAGTTTTCTTTTTAACAATGTAATAATGTGTTCTCTCTTTCTAACATCTATATTATCCTCTAGATCAGGGGTTCCCACCGGGGTCGGTATCGACCCCCTGGGGTCAATGAATTTTAAAGGGGGTCAATGATGATCAAGGGGTCTATTGGGGGTTGATAGCCGAATATGCACCCACGATTGATTGGCATAATCAAGATCAAGATCCGATTGATTACAAAAAAATTTATTAATAAAATTGATAATTGTTGATATAAAACTATATCATGTAGTAAGGAAGAAATCATATGAAATAAATATAAGGAAAAATATACTAAAATTATTTAATATATTTTAAAAACCAATAATGTATTTTTAAATATATTAATTTTTAATTTGCGATTGTCCGTTATTGAAAAGGATTG
Organism: Olivierus martensii; assembly: GCA_000484575.1. NCBI lineage: Eukaryota > Metazoa > Arthropoda > Arachnida > Scorpiones > Buthidae > Olivierus > Olivierus martensii. Next base: position 3,256 of record AYEL01064398.1, read on the forward strand.
CATTTCCTCAGAAGATATATTGTTATATATGAGCCACTTACAAAATTTAAAAGAAGATTTTAATGTTCGCTTCCAAGACATTGAAAATTTGAATGTACCAGTATGGATCATAGAACTGCTGCACTGTGATATATTTGATTTTGATATTATGATACAAGAAGGGTTGATTGCATTGAAGGAGGATATTCAAGCACAATTAGGAATTTACAATAATTTTATTTTTCGTTTATTATTATTTTGTGTACGTACCAAAAACAGAAAAAATAAATATATTTTGATTGTTATTAAAATAAATCCATTTTTTGACGAGGGGTACTCAGTGATATGAAAATTATAGAAGGGGTACACATATATCAAGAGTTTGGGAAACACTGTTCTAGAAGATAATGAAATTATTCAGCAGACTCCCATACAACGTGGGGGATATGTTCCATGTTATAGAAAATTGCAAAATACAGGATGCATTATTGGATAATTTTATACAAATTTAAACTTGTCTCCAAGTTCTTTTATAAACCTTTACATCTTTTAGCTTCACTGTGTATGAATTCTGTGTTTCTAAACAAAAAGTCAATTGTTAAATTTATTCTATGCATTATATGGATGTTTTATAATAGACCTGATTGACTGATCAAATGCCTACTCAATGTTAGAAAACAAGGACATTCTTGGTTGGCTACTTTTGCAAAAGTACATTCAATTCATAGTTCAAAGTTCATTTGTTTTGGTAGCCAGATGTATCCCATTAAAACAAAGTCAATTAATTGTAGAAATAAATGTACATTTGTGAAAGTAGTAACCAAACGACATCCTCGTTTTTCTAATATTGAGCAGTCAATCCAGTTTAAAATAAAACATTCTTGATTATATGAGACTAGTACTCATACAACACTATAAACAGTCACAATTTTTTCTTTGCATTATATGGGAGTTTACTGTATTTTTAAAACTATCATATATGATATCTAATACATACCACAGGTTTTTGTTAACTGGAATAAAACCATCATTCTTTGATCCCAAACATAATATGGCAGCAACTGTCCCCTAATTTTAAATCAAAATAAAGTTATGCGTAAACAGAAATGATTTCTTTAAACCAGATTTTTAAACACTCACTGTTACGATTCCCCAAAACATCCATCTTATTAATCTCGGTTTCCATTCTTTATATGTCAATAAAATTTTTCCTGCCTGAAATTTCAAATCCAAATTTGTTTTTATTTGAATTTTAAATTAAATTTATTCTTTAACTATTTACCTGCAATCTAGAAGAAAATACGAGCCTTTAAAGCAGGTAGAGGATCACAAAAAACAAAATTTATTTAAAACGTTTTCAGTCAATTTATTGACCCACTTCAGTACCTTACAAATACGAACATTAGAATCCAAAATAAGAATCCAGAAATCAAAATAAGAACATTAGAATAAAGACTCATATTTTCTTCTAGACTCTATAAACTCCAGCAGGTGTAAAATTAATTTTATTTACCTGCAATCCTAAAAAGACTAAAAAAATGGAAGTCAAGCATCCTAATAAACCTTCTGGATCATAGACTATTCTATAATTATTTTCGGGATCATAAAGTTTCTGCAATAAAACATCTTTATTTATTAATCATGAAAATATCTCTGATAACATAGATATGCTAAATTTATTATTTTGTAATAATAATCAAATAGTTAATGCAAGGAAAATTTTAGCAATGTCAAAGAAATTTCCTTTTAAAATCTCAAGATAAGAAATGAAGAAATATAGTAAATTTTGTGTAATGGAATTTATGATCAAATATGCAATTATTCCTGTGTTTAATCTGTAGTGTGCCATTGACTGCATATATGCTGCACATGTCAGGAACAAACGAGAACTTTACAATTTTGATTCAGTCCATCCTAATTGGTTAATTGCAGTTGTGTTTAGGGTTTCCAAAAGAAGTTTAATGACTAAAGCTGTAGACATTCTGCAACTAATCAGAGTAAAAAGGAAAAACCAAGCACTAAGCAGAAATAAACCTTTATTTCACAAAGGAATGTTTTCGACCATTTTCCACTGGTCTTCATCAGCTAATGTCAACCCCTATACAGAGAGCCAGGAGATTTCTCCATCTCCCAGCTCTGTATAGGAATTGACATTAGCTGACGAAGACCAGTGGAGAATGGTCGAAAACATTCCTTTGTGAAATAAAGGTTTATTTCTGCTTAGTTCTTGGTTTTTCCTCTTTACTCTGATTAGGAGCTTAATGAGTTTCTGATCAAAGTTACTAAATGAACAAAATTAACAGTCTTTTAGACAGGAATAAGAAAATTATAAGCTTTAAATGAATAAACTTTTTAAACATGGTTTCTAAAAATAAATTTCGGCCAGAAAACATTTAAACAGTTTTTATGGAAGTTAGTTCAGGAAGAACAGTTTTTATGGAATACTCGTAAATTTCTCACTTTTGGATGATAAATAACTGTTCCACTTAAGACCAATTTCACCCTTGTCTCATTATGATTAAATATTTGAATATTTTTTGGAAAATTAGCTTTTCTCTCCCTTTCCTTCTCTATATTCTAGATTATTGTATTCACGTTGTACAGATTATATGTTGAAATAATTTTAGTATTAACTAAAATAACACCAAAATTTTGCTTTATTCTATTAAAATTGGCAATGTTTTTTATTTCATTGTCATTAGTAGTTTCACAAAAATATAATATAAACAAAGATCCAACATTAAAAAAAGTATAGCAGTTTTATTGCTACTAAGGGCCATTTGCACGACTTTCGGTTTAATCTGTAGAATAACTCTAACCCATTCGAAAATCTAAAGATTAAGTACAGAGTGTTGCACGACACTTTCACTTGTCAAAATATCAATTATTATGCTGGAGTAACATAGTCTGTGTCAGAATATGATATTTATTTAGTCTGACTAACATATGTTTTCAGTGATCCCACAGATTTCACTATACCATTGAAAGTAGAAATGCATTGTCATCATTGATTATATTAGTTTATTCTAACTAATATAGCATCAAACTAGAACCTACTGTTTTAGAATTAAGAAACCTTTTGTTTATCAATATTAATGATAGTGATTTTGGAGTTTTTTTTCTGATGTAGCTTACCATGTGTGCAAAAAATCTTATTACAAGAATAATAAAAGTTTGTTATTTAAAGATCAGAGATGCACTGATAAGTTTACCTATTACAGGAATACTGGCTTAAATGCCCATTAGAAAAACAGAAGAAAAAGCTTTAAATATCCTCTCCCTTTATATTATCATGTATGCAAGGTATGTTGATGATATATTTCTAATTTTTATGAATAAGAATGTAGTACACTATATGTAATATCATCATCTAAAAAGAGTTCATATGAGCTTAATACTACATCAGAATAATTTAGCATATACAAAGTTCACTTTTTAAATGTTTAAATGCAGATTTTTACAGAACAAGAATATATAGAAAACCAACTTATAATTTTATGTTCATACACTATAATTCCAGAAATATTTCAAGTTACAAAGATTCATGCATCTCAGAACTTATTTTGAAGACAAGGCCAATTCATCAGAATGGAAAAGCAAAAAGAAAAGAACATGTTCCGCTCCTTTTCTTTTGAATGTCTAGCAGTTCATAGTTATATGGAATGAAGAAAGAATGTGCATGTTCTTTGTCAACTCTTGTTTGAGATATAATGGCCATCAATTATTGACAGAAGCGGTCTTTAGCTGCATATATGGTAAAAATTTAACAAAGAAAAAGATAAATTATATTTGTTTAATAAATTCGGAGAAAAAAGTATTTGGAGAACATTTTAAACTTATACAGAAGATCAGAATAGTGATCTTGAAATTCTTTTTCAATATTTCAGATTTATTATTAAGTTTTATTATAAGAAATTGTAATATAATTTAAAGTAATCTTGGTTAAAATAATAGTATCTATTATAATTAAGGATGTCATATTGGATTCGTTATTGTACGCATTGACTTATGGGATACCAACAAAGGAAAAGTACTTTTCCCATTGAGATAGAAGGAATGGAACTATATCAAAAGGAATGCACAAAATACCATGCAGAAGACAACTTTGATGTTCCTTTCCTTTTCCTTATCTGTTCTGATGAACTATGAAACAACCTTTACTTGTATGCTAAAAATAATCAAAATGAATTTGCTTATATAGTAATAATAAATCAATTTTTAGTTTATATAATTGTCTAGCAGATCCCAATAATATATATATGAGTTTCATTCAAATCTAATAATGTTTACATTAGCAGATGTCAAGCCACATATTCCATTTTCAAAAAGCCGTTGACCATTTTCGAAAGGCTTGACTTTCGTAAAAGGTCCCAATAAATTATATAAATTCATTTAGATCTGATAATATTTATATGAGATATTGTTCCAAGATATGTGAATATATCAATAAATCTAAAATTAATAAATTTTAACTTTAAAAAAATGTAAAATCAAATAGTGTGAAGTGTTATGTGAACAATGTATATTTGATTCATCAATCTTAACTAACTTATTATATTTTAATAGATCGGAAGAGCGGTTCAGCAGGAATGCCGAGACCGATATCGTATGCCGTCTTCTGCTTGAAAAAAAAAAAATAGTTGATACTGTTGGTTTAAATGTTTTTGCGTCATTATTTTTATTTTTTGATTATTTTATGATTAAAGTATGGTTTATTTTTATAAAAGTCATTGATTAGATAGACTATATATGTATAAGATCAAATAATTACTTTCTTAAACCATTTTTGTATTTAAATAAAACAGTTTCAGGCCAAACTGCTTTTCAAATACATTCTCTCTCTTAACAAAATAAAACCTATTCAAATACAAAAATACCTCAATTATCGCGGTTATTGTTGCCACGAAAAATACCGCAATAAAATTCGCGATAATCGGGATAAATAATGCATGTAAAATGGGTGATCATTGCCAGGATTTTTCAGGAAAAAAAAGTATGCTAAACTACTAATCTTCTAAGCTGTTTCTACTTGATAGCTGTAGATTTGATATCATCTTTGTTTATTTTAGCATTCATTGTAGGGGTAAATAAGAAGAGAAATAATATACTCTCAATAATTTAACTTTGAGTTATTTTAACTTGTTCGTACAATTTAAGAAATGTTTAGGATTTTTTTTTCCAAAACTTCACAAACTCTTAAACTAAAATATAATACGTTAGTAATAATGAAAATAACGATAAATAATAAAGGTGCATAATAAAATAAAATAGGACAGGTCAGAGTTAACCTCCTCACAAGCTGCTCTTCTTAATGATTCAAAATTATACCCATGTAAGGAAATTAATAATTATTTTATTCACTTATGAAACTTCACTATTTTTTCATGTAGACCCTATATTCATTATATGGAAGAAATGAATAGGTGAGTAACAATGAGCAATTGAAAGCATTACTATTTCTTATCTTACTAAATATAGAACTACAGAAAATGAACAGGAAAATAAAACTTTTAATTCAAATAGGAACAATAATGTTTTTGATTCTATCTGTGAATCATCAATTGAATGATTCAACAACTAAATTGAAAGCATTACTATTTCTGTTTGAATTAATTTTTTTTTTTTCATAAAGACTATTTTTTAGAGTGAATAACAGTGATACAGCATTTAATGTAAAATATTTCTTTTTTTTTAATTAAGAAAGAATGTGTCCATTGGGTTCTGAAGACATTAAAATATAAAAGTCACAGCATGGTATTTATTTTACTGAATACTTACCTTTGTTCATATTTGATTTAGATGAATATTCATTCTTGCAGTAAAACAGTGATAGGAATGATACAGTTTCAGTACTTCACGTCAGCACAGAATACTATCACTCATATTTTTCACCATTCAAAAATATTCAAGACTCAATAGTTAGTTGGAAATATCATGTCTATTGTATCTTGAAGTGCAAAGATTATTATCCATATTGATTTTCTGTCACATGGTAAAACAGTTAATGGATAATATGTAAGCAACATGTCAATGATATTCACAATTTGCAAGTCCTGGAAAACTATCAAAAAAGATCATTCTTTTGCACAATAATGATAGGCTGCTTACTGTGATACTGACAATAATAATATTAACAACTATAGATTGGAAAGCTATGAATTATTCTCCTCAAAGCTATGAATTATTCAATAATTTAACTTTGAGTTATTTTAACTTGTTCGTACAATTTAAGAAATGTTTAGGATGACAGAAATATCATTTATTTTAAATATAAAGTCTTGATTTGCTTAATGTTTAATCTTTTAATACGATAAGTATTTTTGCTATGTTAGAACAGTAAAATATGCTTATAGAAGAAAAACAGGAAAGAAATGAAAAGTTTGTTTACTCTAACACATGCATTTGTTGTAAAAATACAGCTTTAATCTTTAGCATCTCGTATCTCCTTGTAATTTTATCAATTAGTTTAGCAATTATTGCAAATCAATAGTGAGTATATTAATATATCAGATAAATTGAGTATCATATGTCAATTAACCTTTTGCATTCCAACGTCCAGCTATGCTAGACAAAGTTTAAGACTCAAAAACTTCGTAATTTTTGCGTAAATCGAAAAAAAATATACAACCACACTACACAAACGACCTCTATCGGCAAAACCATGAAACATGGGAAGTAACTCGGATAAAAAATTTATTATATTTTAATTATTGTTGCTTTGAAAAACTAAATAAACTTTTTTATATGTTTCTCAGTGACTATGAATCTGATGTCATTGCATTCCCGGTTCTAAAGTACTATATTTGACTATCTAGACCAGCGTTTCTCAACCGGTCCGCCCGGGCGCACTGGTGCACTCTGAAAGGGAGCTAGGTGCGCCCCAAGCAAATTTTTAAAAAGCTACGAAATAGGCACGTGGCTCCCATTTCTGAGTCAAGTCTTTTTCGTTTGATATTTTAAACTGGATGCTCATTTCCTTAATCTTTAAAAAGGAATGGATAATACTTTCCTTAAGGCCGTGACACACTGAACGCGACGCGAAGCGAAGCATAAGAAAGCAACTTCGCGCGGTTACGCGCGTACAGTATGTCTTGGACTAGCTTTTCCCGTGCGGCTGCTCGAGTTAATGTGCGTAACCGCGCGAAAGGAGATGAAAATATTGAACTTTGACCGAATCGGCACGAGCGAACAATACGGTGCGGCAAGACGCGAAAGAAGTAATCAATCAATAGAAACGAATGTTTTATATACTTGGAAAATATACTGTAAATATTCAACCACACTACACAAACGACCTCTATCGGCAAAACCATGAAACATGGGAAGTAACTCGGCTGCAATGTAGACAGACTACGGCGCAGTGCAACGCGAAGCGAAGGATGCAAATTTTTCTGTCATCTTTGCTTCGCTCCGCTTCGCTTCGTTCCGCGTTTAATGTGTCACGGCCTTTAAACTGATTTTTAATTCAGGCGGGATTTTTGAAGTGAAACTTCTTTAGCAACAATGGGACTAATTTCCTTCGACAGAATAACGAAAAGCGACAAATTAGGAGTGGTGGAAATGAGCTACTCGCGCTTAATGTACTCTCGTTAACTTTTTGTATATAAATTAAAACTAGTTATATCGTTAGTTATACTGTTTTCAGGTAGAGTGCACTGCCTGCTTGTATATACTATATTACACTATATTAATGTAGATAAACTTGGTATTTAATTGAAATTTAAAGTGCATCTCAGAGTTTAAATTACTCTACAAATGCGCCCTGATTTAAACAGGGTTGAGAAACAGTGATCTGGACCAGGGCTCGGCAAACTACAGCCCGCGGGCCAAATCCGGCCCGCCGCATCTTTTTATACGGCCCCGAGCTAAGAATGGATTTTATAATTTCAAATTTTATAAAATTTCAAAGTACCCGTTATAAAGGCTGACAGTCGAATTGCGGAGTTTCGAGAAAGACCGCATTTGGCACTCCTGTAGCTTCTCATTGCATGTTACTCCACACAGTCGCAGTTACAATTAGGCAGAGTTTATAGTATCACATGTATCGCTATTCTTCTCGTGCTTGTTATTTAAGCAAGCTTATAATACAGAAATATAGAATGTACCACTTGGCCCGTGGAAACTAAAATATTTACTATTTGGCCTTTTACAAAAAGTTTGCCGAACGCTGATCTCAGATATATCTCTTAGAAAAAATTTAGGACCTGCCTATTTTAGCTATGTAACTTTTTAAGATAGTTCTATAGTCGCTGGCCATTGAGTGAAGATGGGAGTATTGGTAAATGATTGAGGGCTAGCTATTCACTCATATCCTCTGATACACTATATCCTATATTTACTACAGTATCAAACATAATTGCTGCACTGGAGAACAAACCTACTAGAAGTGACCCAAGTAAACCACTTAATTTATTCTCTTAGTTTATCGATTCGAAGTCATCGCAGAGCCAAAATAATTAATAATATCGCTATGAAAAATTTAGGATACACATTCGCAGAATTTTTTTAATTCTCGAGATTTATAATAATTTTTCTCGAGAATCGGGAATCCCGAAATAATAAGAATAAAAAAACTTCACGAGAATCAGAATGAAATTTTCTTGTAAATCTCGAGTAGGTTAGGTTATTTTATATTAAGCCGCCATATCTTCATGGGATATTCTGTATCTGGCACCAGCCACTTATAGCGCCCATCACAGGCTGGCCAGCACCCATGATGGTGTCAATCGTATTATTGAAAGATGGGGTTCAACGGGGTCGGGCCAGGCCCCTCCTGAAAAACTGGAGGTGTGGGACCCGGATTTGAACCCGGATCCTCCAAGTTGTTAAGCAAAACCTTTACCATGCGACCGACGGGAATCTCGAGTACAATCACTAGTAACAATAATAAAAACGCTGTATAAGTGGATTTAAATAAGATTTTGTTGAGAATTATACACTTTTTATGTATTAGAAATAATCAATTTAATATTTATTTTATTTTTATACGTATGAGAATAAAAGATTTTGGAATGATATCTTTTACAATCGATTATTTTTCGTAACAGATGAGACGTATCTAACATTATCAACGACCAGATTTAATTTAGTACTTTTTTTTGTTTTCTTTACCAAAACTATTATTATCCAATAACAAATTTCTGAAACTCTGAATATTTGGATAATTCTTGCCGAATTAAAAATATTAAATCCGGAAAACCGGGTTTTTTTTTAAAAAAAAAAAACATTTTTCTATCAATTAACTTGTATCTGAAAAACCTCACCTTAATAACAATAATAAAAAAAACATAAATAATGGATTTTGTTATATTAAAAATACATTAAGGTCAGTTGTAAAATTTATAGTCGAGGAAAATCTGTTGAGTAAATTACAAAAGAAGAGTGCGTGCATGTTATCAGATAAGAATTTCTAGTACAACGAACTGATTACTGTAAAACTGGGATGTCAAACTCATTTTAATTCAAGGGCCATTTAATGAGCCTGTAAGATTGTTGCGAGCCACTTCACATGATGTGACCCGCAACAATCTTACAAATTTTAGAGTAAGGATTCAGAAATATAGGCAGGATAATTAAAATCATGTTGTGCAATCAAATGAACATATTACAAAAATATATAATTACTACATAATTGTTTTTAAGTATATATGTTTTTAATTTAATTCCTGACTATCAATCTTTAATTTTCTATTAATCACATTTTCTGTACAAAAACAAAAACTTTCCATTAAAATTTTAAAAATTCAAATATCCATAACTATTTACATTTTTTAAATAAGTTAATAACACAACAAATAAATCATTAACAAGCCTGTTAGCACGTCCTTTATATACGTCCTTCAAAGAGGGATTGTTTGGAATTTTATTATTGTATTTGTCTGACCAAAAAAATACAGGTTCTCATTTATGGCTTTTTATTTTTTTGATAAGAAATTCGCACAAAACGATGTAGTCCTTGCAGAAAAGCACTTAGTTTGTGTCATCGATCTGAAAAATCACTGTCATCTAGTACATATATGTCGATAAGGCCAATTGAAAAATTTTGTGCAATTACATTTTATAAAAATCAAACTAGTGTATAATATTATATGACATAGCTATGAAGCGAGAGTTACTTCCTGTTATCTCATAAAATATTGTTCTCATTTTCATTTTAGTTAAGAGCATTGGGGGCCACAAAAAATCACATCAAGGGCCACCAATTTGACACCCCTGCACTAAATGATTATTTGCTTTTTTAAAAAAAACATGATTGTATCATTTTTTTTAAATTTATAGTAATATGTAAAGATTTGGTCATAGTAATTAATATATAATCTTACAATAATTGTATCTTATATATATTAAATAAAAGTAAACAACAAGCCAAATAAGAGAGATAAATCGTTTATTCAGAAACGTTTTCGGCTATCCATGTAGCAATGTGGATAGCCGAAAACATTTTTGAATAAACGATTTATCTCACTTATTTGGCTTGTTGTTTACTTTTATTTAATATCTAAAGTAAGAAGTATTTCAGTATCTTATATATAATTGTATAATCTTATAGATAATCAATTTATAGTAGTCTTATAGTAATCAATATAATAATCTTATATACAATCAATATAATAAACAAAGAATAAAGTTATATAAAGAATGGCTTATATGCCATTCTTTATATAACTTTATTCTTTGTTTATTATATTGATTGTATTCCGATAAAATTGCACACGTAAGTAACACAGCTTTTAAAACCAAAATTAAACTAATAATCAATAAAGTACTTTCAGAATTGCTTCCTCATCAGTAGTTACAAAGAGAATAGAATAATTATAATACCTAAGATTCAAAAATTTAGAATAAGTTATAGATATAAAATAACATTTATATGAATTCAAATCAAAAATGTAAAAAAAAGTAAGCGTTAAGTTAAGTTACCTTACTAAGAAATTAGGATATTTTCTGTGCTTTAGAAGCAGTATTTTAATTTTTCTTAAATAATTAAGTACCTGCTTTTATCAGGTGTGTAAATATGAAACCGGAATTTTTTAGTAAAAAGTATTGAAGTACCTGCTTTTATCAGGTGTGTAAATATGAAACCGGAATTTTTTAGTAAAAAGTACAACATAGGATAATTAAAAATACTGTGTAATCAAACGAACATATTACAAAAATATATAATTGCTTTTAATTATACATGTTTTTAATTTAATTCCTCGCTATCACTCTTTAATTTTCGCAGGATAATTAAAATCATGTTGTGCAATCAAATGAACATATTACAAAAATATATAATTACTACATAATTGTTTTTAAGTATATATGTTTTTAATTTAATTCCTGACTATCAATCTTTAATTTTCTATTAATCACATTTTCTGTACAAAAACAAAAACTTTCCATTAAAATTTTAAAAATTCAAATATCCATTAAATAAGTTAAAAACACAACAAATAAATCTTTAACAAGCTCGTTAGCACGTACTTTACACACGTCCTTCAAAAAATGATTGTTTGGAACTTGATTATTGTATTTGTCTATCCAAAAAATATAGGTTCTCATTTAAGGCTTTTTGTTTTTTTGGTAAGAAATTTCGCACAGAACGATGTAGTCTTTGCAAGAAAGCACTTAGTTTGTGTCACCGATCTGAAAGATCACTGTCAATCGAAAAATCTCGTGCAATTACATTGCATTAAAGTCAAACTAGTGTATAACAGTATATGACATAGTTACAAAGCGAGAGTTACTTCCTATTACCTCATAAAATATTGTTCTCATTTTCATTTTAGTTAAGAGCGTTTGGGGCCACAAAAATCACATCGAGGGTTGCCAGTTTGACACCCCTACTGTAAAATATATTTTTCTATATAGTATAAGTATATACAAAGTGATTAAAAAAATGTATACACACTTTGAACTATCATAGAAAATTTATTTTCCTATCTACAAGTTTAAATTTCTGAGAAAAAAAGACTACAGTCCAATTGGAAAAATAAGTGTACTTTCTGGTCAAACTGAATGTTCAAAATGGTTAAAGTAAATGTTAAAAATGGTGGTCTTCGGCATCGATACATTTCTGAGAACGAGTCACAACTGATTCCGTACTTCACACCAAAGTGTCCAATGAGATTTCTGCACACACTACTTAAATCTTATCCCAAAGTGTCCCCAGGTTACGACGGTAGACCTCATCTTTTAACAAGTTTCCTGAACGCTCTCTAGACTTTACGTTGTTCGATTTTTTCTTATGGGGCACATTAAAAGATTAGGTTTACCGTTGTAAACCACGTAACCTGGACATACTTTAGGATGAGATTCAAGTACTGTTTGCAGAAATCCCATTGGACATTTTGGTGCGAAGTACGGAATTAGTCGTGACTCATACTCAGATCAATGCTGAAGACCACCATTTTGAACATTTACTTTAACCATTTGGAATATTCAGTTTGACCAGAAAGTACATTTATTTTTCAAATTGAACTATAGTCTTTTCTTTCCCAGAAATTTAACTTTGTAGGTAGGAAAATAAATTTTCTATGACAGTTCAAAGTGTGTATACATTGTTTTTTGAATCATCGTGTATTTATAATACAAAAAATGTAATGAAAATAATCGATTATTTTAAACAATTTTGAGAATATGAAATTTATAGAAGGGAATCCTAGGACTTTTATGATAAATGAATTAATATAATAAATGAAATCAATTACAGTAGGCGATCGGTTAACGAACAGTTCGGACTACGAATAAATCGGACAACGAACACTTTCGCGAAAGATTTTTATGTTCGGACAATGGACACATATTCGGATAACGAACACCATTTTTCACATTTGTTACCCGCGAGTCCCACAGAACAAACTGTGGGACTCGCGGACTGACAAATGACAGACTTAGGCCTTGCGAGTTCGTGGATTTACGGATAAGGATGAATTCGGAGACACATTAAAACAAATCAAAGTTTTATTAAAGAAAGTAAGAGAGAGTTTTTTTTTACAATTTTTTGGTCTTAGAATGGCACCCAAACCAGGTTGAGGTCAATAAACTTGGGGATCTCTACAACGACAATGCTATTAATCATTTCCCAAAAATCCAGTAAAAAAGAGAAAAGCAATCGACACTGGACAGATTCTTTAGCGCCCAACAAACGGAAGAAAAAACATGATGAATGAAAATGTAAGACTGTATATGTATATATTATTATTACATATAAATAAACGCAGTAAGAAATCATATAATTTTTTTTAATCCATTTTTTTGGGTCTCCAGAACGAATTAATCAAATTCCCATAAAAATTTATGGTAAATCGATTATCGGTTAATGAACATTTCGGGTAGCAAACGTCATTTTTGAATGCAAGGGCGGATTTAGGCATGGTCTTTATGGGCTGCAGCTCAGGTCCCCCTTCAATCAAAGGGCCCCTTTCGCGCTCAAAAAATAAAAAATAAAATTACAATTTAAATTAAAAATTTAAGAATTTTTGAAAAGAAAGTAAGAAAATGAAAATATTTGGAGAAAAGAAGGTATCATATATCTTATCAAAGAAAGTCCACATATCAATTTATGCTGGAGGGTAATTAAAAAAATCCTTTTAAATATAAAAAAAATATTTGGGATGATTATTTTTATTATGCTAACCATTTACTAATAAACTAGAAGGTTGTTCTGTTTTCATAATTCTCATCATTTGAGCAATAAATAATTCTGTCATGATTATAATGACTATGACAGGCATTATAGCGTTGAAAAATCGTTTAAAACGCTACGATGAAGTCATTTATTACCTTTCTATAATGCTGATTCATCTTTGCAGTTTCTACGCAAACCGGTTCTAAGCCAGGTTAAGCCAAAAAAAAAGTAAATAAAAACAACAGTTAAAGAAGATCTTAATATTCCAGGTAATTTTACAGATATTGAAAAATACAAGTAATTATAAATTCATCTATATAGAATAAAAAAGCACACTGATGTATATCAAAATATTATACAGTAAGATCCCGTTTAACGCGGGGGATACGTTCCAAAAAACCAAGCGCTAAAGGAAACAGCGTTAAACGAGGTCATCTTAACATGTAAATAACAGGAGTAGATGAAACGGGACAGTGAATAAAAAACTGGGTTAAGCTGGTCCTGTCCACAGGTACTTCAGGTAAAGGCAGACAAGTACTGATGAGTGGTGAGCAAGTGCCACGAATAAAAACGAAGTGCTAAAGACAGCTACCTGAAGAGCAAATGTAATTTTGGTTGCATATATAGTCGGCTATATCTCAAGGCCGCGATAATTCGAATTTGGAGCGCAATAATTGGAATTTTGGTATCAAATATAAACCGCGCGCGATAATTCGAATTTGGAACGCAATAATTCGAATTTTGGTATCAAATTATAAACCGCGATAAATCGACGCAATAATTCGAATTTTGGTATCAAATTATAAACCGCGATAAATCGAAATCGCAATAATCGAAACAGCGTAATCGAGGTATTCCTGTAATTGGACGGCGCGTACACGCGTTTACGCACGGCACGCCGCTAAGGAAAGCACCGCGTATTAATTGCGATAATCAAAACCGCGGTAATCAAGGTATTCCTGTATAATCAACAGCTCATGTATGCTGCTGTACATATGAAAACCATTGGTTATTTAGTATTTGAAATTAGTTTTATTTTATATTATCAAGAATGTAACTGAAGAAAAATATAGTTAGTGTTTTTAACATATACTAAGACCTCGTTTAATGCGGGGGGATATGTTCCAAAAAAAACCAAGCGCTAAATGAAATAGCATTAAACGAGATCATCTTAGCACATAACGAGGAGAGGTGAAACAGGTCAGTGAATGAAAAATATATATATCATTTTATATATTTTATTTTGTAACGTATATTATTACTATTACATTACATTAAGTATAGACATTTTTTATCGCTAATATCAATTTGTATTCATAAATCATTCATTAAAAATTCTTAAAATTAGAAAATAAAAAGTTTTAAGAACAAAAGGCAGTAATCAGATTGCAGTAAACTTAAAAACAACAAAAAAAGGGTTTTCCTTTCATCAATATTTTTTTGTTGTTTATAGTTCTAACTTCAAGAAACTATAGTTCGAAGTGGCAGCATTCAGGTTAAAACTGAAATGGGATAATTATTATTTTTATTATTGTAAAATAACATTGATGACTGGTCATAAATATGAACTGTGACCACAGCAGACTTTCAAACGAAAGCTCTGCACTGAAATCAAATGCATTCAAGACAGCATAGGAGTGTTGAAGCAACAAATTTGTGTGATTTCGGATTTATGTGAGTATAACAGTTTGAATATCTGCACAAAATGAATCAGTAAAGAATATAGAATTAAAAAAAAACATTGTTATATTGAAATAGCATTAAACAGAGTAGCATTATGCAGGGTCTTACTGTATATATATATATATATATATGACGTTTTAAGGCCTAATAACCAGTTATTTAGTTTTATTAAAATGAGATTAGTACATTAAAAAATATCAAATTTATTATTATTTGCTAAAACTCCTGTTCTTTAGTAATAATCTTAGTATGATGAGGGTCTCAAAGTAAAACCAAAAACATTTTAAAATAAAAAATAGTTCCTGTTAAAGAGCTGTAAATATACTAAGATATCAAATTTATTTAAGTATCAGTAAATAAGAAAGAAAAACAATGAAAATCTTGAAATAAATTAATTTTTGAAAGATGAAAAAATAAAAACTGATATTTTTTTTAACAAAATTGAAAAATAAACAGTAGTATTATTTCCTTTAATTATGAACTTGCATAATGCATTTATAAGTTTTGTTCTTGATTTGAAACTTACTTTTACACTGAATGCAAAGATATTGAATACAGTGTGTATACCATATATGTTTCGATTGAACCAATTACATATAATATTTTAGATTTGAATGTATGATTATAATGCAAAGAATTTTGGTGGAAGCTTTGTCATATTGAAGTATTGCAATGACATGTTAAATAATTATATAGGTTTACAATACGTTGTTGTTAAATCAATTTGTTATTATGCTTAAAATTATTGTACAAATTTGGCATTTTTTTAGATTGGAAATAAAATGATATTCTTGTATGCGCAAATGTTCATAATTATAGGAATATCTGCATAGTAAACAGATTAATTATATACTTATTTTGAAATATTTTTTGATTACTGTGTTATAAAATCTTGGTTACACTGTTTTTAAATAAGAATAAAACATTCTTTTAAAAACTAATCTGTAGATGATGTAGAAAAGGCAATCTAAAAAATTTCGATGTGCAATTATCAATATATTTTAACATTCATTCAAATGTGTTTCTTCAAATGATCAACTGTTAAATATTCAATATTAAATAAAAGAAGAGAGAAAATTATCTACACCATCATTTTAATTCATTTTCTTCCCTGATTGTAGACGACAACTAAAATTTCCTATTAACATCATGTTTTAGAATAGTTGTTTATATTTATATTAAATTTTAAATTATATTTTCACTAATTCTAATCAATTGATTAATCATAAAATTTTCATTTTAAATAATCATTTTATTAGAAAATTTTTTTTTCTGACTTTTAGGGAACATCTCAGGAACCATAGCTTATAAAACTGTATGTTATTATGCAGTATATTATTTTTATAACATGCATTTTAAGAATTATAAAATATATTTAATAAAGTAATAAATATTTAAAAAATAAAGCTTATTATATATACGAATATATCATTAAAGCAATTTAAAGAGATTTTAATTTTAATATGTATAAGTATTATGATTTGGACTTCTTTCGAAAATAATTTAATTAATGATCTTTAAAAATTTTCGCGGCACACCTAAGATCCTCTCACGACATACCGGTTGAAAATCATTGGTATAGATATTTACAGAAGATGAATCTTCATATGGTTTCTATTTTGACTCGATTGTGCTGAAATTTTCACGGCATCTCAAGTAATCTAAGAATTGCTTATATTCCGAACTTCATTGAAATCGGTTCATTCAATTATGTATTTTTTATGTCTATACTTTCCAATAGGCATTCGCTTGGAAAATGTAGAAATGTGAACTTTCTTTATGATGAGACTTATAAAAGTGTCTGTGAGGAGAAGAAGAATGAAAAACTTTTTTTATAGATTTTGGTATTTTAAATTGATCTAATTTTTTTTTATTAAAATTGGAAAGCCTATTAAATATTTTTCTCAAATATGTCAGATTAATAATATTGAACTTAGAACGAAAGTTACGGTCAGTTAAATTTTGACCGAAATAATTCCTGTAATAAGTCATTGGTTGTTGTGCATGGTTCATTAGTCACTTGTGCCTCTTGATCAAGCAGCTTGCTCTTGTATACACTTATATGAATGATGTATTGTAAGTGATGTATTTTGGTTTCCATTCACAACACTAAACGTGATAGAGTACTTTATTAATATCTGAATTATTAATACATATCGAGAACTAATAGAGTAATTTTTTTTGTAAAAGTTGTGATGTGAGCAGTGCCGGATCTAAGCCGATTGCACCGATTGCACCCAATCGAGCCCCGCGCTTGAGAAAGCCCCGTTGAGGCAAAATGAATTCATGAAAAGATTTATAAATAAAGAATAATGATTTAGATTTACTATTACTTTTTACACTTTAGCCTTCGAACATCTAATTTTTGCAGATCTACAAAAAGAAAAATTTTTCTTGGAAAAATTGAATGCAAATGAATCAATTTTATCTCTTGAACATGTGGGAAAATTTTTCTATTTAAATTAACATTACTTTTGTAGATTCCAATGTATTCTTAACTAATCTAAAAATATTTTCTGAGTACTCAAATCAAATGATTCAAATAAATTAACGGTGGGTGAATTTTTTTTAAATCAGAATTAAGTACACTTATTATATGGGAATGTTACCATAAAATATCGAAAAAAGTTTCACAATTTAAATGAATAATAGAAGGTTATTAGTTGATCTTGAATTTATGACTGAAATACATGAAATTTTTACACGTAAATATAAGATCAGAAGAATCTTAGTAATAGGAAATGGGTCATAACTGGAATTTGCAGAATAACAAGTGAGCACTTTTTTAAAAATATGATATCCAACAATCGAATCATTAATTTTGTTCTTATCAGGAATGTTTTCGAAGATTCTATTGTTATTACTGATAATTGATGAAGATATAACCAATCGCAATAATTAGTTTATAATTATTATAAAGTAAATCATTCAAAAAATTCATAGATATTGATTCTTCCTGAATAAATATGCAGAGAATTTAAAAATGTTCGAGTCACTTAAAAAATATTCCAAAAGTCTGCTCAAAATACAATATAATTAATCAGATAGTTTTTATTTTTGAGAGAGAGTGAATCAATTATATTTTGCACCTTGTTTGACAAAATTATTTTTTTT